>CAKKOB020000119.1:41450-70302 GCA_918844115.2 Phlebotomus perniciosus | reverse complement strand
TTTTCACCACTAAGATGAAGTGCTATCGGGTGGCGATGTATGGTGGGGTTGGTCGGGGTAGGGTCCCCTATAACCCTATGCTATAGGGGATAACCCCCTCTCTTCCTAGGGTATGGCTCCCATATAAATTCCACTATTTTTCGGACAATTTCGACTTTTTATCTAGCGGGTCATGATGTATGGTGGAGTTTGTCAGGGTAGGGTCCTCCATAACCTCATGCTATAGGGGAAAGCCCCCTATAGCATGAGGCCCCCTATAAAAAGCCGCGGAGCGCGAAGCGCTCCGCCACGTCAAGGAGCCTCGCAGGGCGAGGCGCGAAGCGCCTCGTTTGATATAAATTTGTATTGTAATACTTTATATATAATCACTATATCGTCGATTGCTCGAGCAACTATACTAACTGACTTCGCAATTTCAAAAGCAACACTTCAATTTTTCTCTCTCCGGAGAGAAAGATACAATAACTGCTGAAGAACACGCGAAGAAGTTAGTATAGTTGCTCGAGCAACTCACGATATCTTAAATGATGAAAAATCATTTAAAATTTGTATTAAATATTTTAAATGTCTTTTTACGTAAACATTTCCAACACTTCATAAAAAATTATTATATACCTAGGTCTATAAATTGCAAAAATTTGCCACAACAATTTCTTTCGCATAAATCTTCTATATCTTTTGTTATTTTTTTCTTTAGTTGAATTACAATTGAGTTATAAGTAACTTCTTCATGCATACAGAAAAATCTTCGCGCTTTATAAATGATTGCTTTCCCTTTCACATTTTTTTTACTTTTTCAAACTGTCCATGTATTGTGTATAAAGTAAAACTTAAGTAATTTTCATACAAAAATGACTATAGTATATTTTCGACTGTATCTGTACATATATTTACATACATATATACACATAAATTCATAGTAGTTTTGCCTTGCTTTCACATCTTGTAAATAATATTGAAAACGATCAACAAGTTGGTAAACCTGATAAATCTGAAACAAGTTAATGGGTAAATACCGCAAAAGTGCCAGTAGATACAATATAATGTTCCTTTCGAATTTTAAATATTCACTCAATCAGTTTATCGTCTTCTTTTGTCTGTGTAATTTTTTCTTATCAATATTTAAAATGTCTTAAAAAAACAATTGGGTTAATTTTTCCTGTGTTGCATATATTGAAATTACAAAGAATGAGTGAAAATTATATGTTTATGAAAAGGAAGAAAGTGCATTAGTTACCTACCTATCTAAATAATTTTATGTGTCTTTATGGAAAATTCCAAGAAATTTAACCTTATATGAAAGTTTCAATTTTCTTATGTCTGAATAAGGTAAACGCGGTATGGTTCGACCATGTTGCTGCTATCGACCGCTCCATACATTTCGCTAAGAAATGTATGGACCGGTCGATAGCAGCAACATGGTCGAACCGTACCGCGTTTACCTTATACAATGTCTACAAGAAATAATATTTATGAAATATGATTTTTCTTTGAGGTATAACTTAAAGAAAAATAATTTTTACATTTAATATATGTAAAAATTCCTTGAAATCGTTACAATTCATACAGGATAGTTTTCCACTGTGTTACACACTGAGTATTTTTTTCTTTGAAAAGTTCAGGGAAAGTGAATTTAAATTTTATTGCCCGCAAAGTACATAGAGCATCTCTTATAAATTGCCCAGACACCTTTCTTATGAATACACACCCATATATGTATATATAACATGTGATTTAAAGGAAAATTGTAAGACGGTGACGGGTTTGGGTTTGCTGAATTTAACCTTGCAAAAATATTTAGCATATTGACATTTCTTAATCATATATATAGAGAGAAAAAAGCTGGCATGTGGTATATGTTTATTTATATATATATTTTATTTAATGGGAGAAAGAAGACAAGATATACATAGGTATATAGTTATATATGTAGGTATATTATACATCATGTACATTGGGAGGGATTGCGGACTTTCTGTTTTTTTGTCAGTTTAGCTACGATGTAGCATTTAAAAGTGAATGAAATGTGTAGAAGGCAGCAGGAGATGAGATTCAATATGGCGATGTGATGTTTGTAACATCTTCATGGTGCGGCTGTATGCCAATCTCTGTGAAAATGTCACACATTCCCAATTTACATATATATATCGAAGCATCACGCAATTACAATTTAAATGCCAACAGTTAAATATACCTATTATAAAGCTATTCCACGAACAGAAAGAGGTGAAGAATTGCTCAAAAACTGAATAATTAACTGAATTTCATGAGAAGGCAATATATGGTTGATCACATAAGTGAAAAAAATTCCCATTTTGTTATTGTGTTTAATATTTTTCTCTTTTTTATCTTTAATAGAAATTTTTTTGATCTTACGCTGTTATTCTGCCATCTTTATATTTTTGTAATTGAGCAAAATCCAATACAAAAATTCTTGGATTTTGCTCAATTACATAATTATAAAGATGGCAGAATAGCAGCATTATAGTCTCTAAAAGTGAAGTAAAAAATATCGCTAAACAATTTACTCCTTCCTATTTCTTTTCTAATACCTAGTTGGGTACTGGTACTGGGGCATATTACCGAGCAGCTTGTAATATCGATCAAGCCATATATTATAAAACTCATGCTTTTTATATGGCTTGATCGATATTAAAACTGATCGATAATATGCCCCAGTACCCTTCTCATACAAATTTTTTTTAATGACAAATGATTTTTTTTTTCAATTCAACTTAGCAGAAAATATCGCTTAGTATTTTTTAATAATATTGTATATTGACCATTGTCTCCATTATAATATTTATTAATTTTTTGTTACAGATATCGATAATGATCCCAATCGTGCTCCTCCTTGTGATCCATCTGTATGCGTTTTACCCGACTGTTTTTGCTCTGAGGACGGTACAACTATTCCCGGAAGTCTCCCAGCGAAAGATGTCCCAATGATGATCACCATTACATTTGACGATGCCATTAACAACAATAACATTGATCTCTACAAAGAAATGTTCAATGGACGTCGTAAGAATCCCAATGGGTGCGACATCAAGGCGACTTTCTTTGTGTCCCATAAGTATACCAATTATTCTGCTGTTCAAGAAACACACAGAAAGGGACACGAAATTGCAGTTCATTCAATCACGTAAGTGAGAATATCTTATTTAAAAAAAATATAATTGACAAAATGTTATGCAATAGATTCATACTATCATCACGTTCCTATAATATTCGTCCATGCTTATGTTTTTTTTTATTATTGTGGTGGTTATAATACGAAAGTTTAGATTCCACTGTAAAATAGTTTATAAATCCACTGTAATATTTGATAGATTATCCTCAAGGAGGCAATTCGTTTCTCGCTTTGAAGGGCTTGTGCTTATTTTAGTTTAGTGATAGTGAACCCCAATCTTGCCAACCCCACCTATACATTACAACCTTGGTAATGGTACCACATTTTTATGGTGAAAATACATAAAATGTTCAATAATATTGATGATACTTAAATGGGGGTGGTGGAGGGATTTTTCTCTAAAAAAAAAAACAGGGCAATAGATAACATCATCCCACCAGCCTAAGATCGTAACGCTATTAACCCTTTATTTCGATGGAGAATATTCCAAGAATGTTAAAACAAAGATGTGAAATTTTCATGGGTGATGCCAATAGGGGGTTAATGGGGGAAGTTTTCACATATAGCCATTGTCTCAATCTGAGATACTCGTTACGTTCATACATATCAAATTTCGTTCCAATCGGGTCAGTGGTTTGGCCGTGATGTGCGAACACACTGGCAAAACATTTCCTACTTTACATATATTATAGAGAAGAAGAAGATTATTTTGTCCCATAAATATACCAATTATTCTGCTGTTCAAGAAACGTGCAGAAAGGGACACGAAAATGCAGTTCATTCAATCACGTAAGTGAATACCTTATTAAAAAATATTGACATAAAGTTACACAATATATTTATATATGTACCTACTTATGTATGTGTTAGCCCATGCTTATGTTTCTTATTCTTATCATTATGCTGTCTATGATACGAAAGTTCAAATTCCACGGTATCATTCAATTAATTGATAGATAAGTATTATTATTATTATTATTCTAAATATCTCTCTTGTCTGGTTAGTTTCGGTGTAAGTATAGGTACTTGATCCTACTCTCACCAATACGACAAACCCGACAAACCCCAAAATGTAAAATTTGTATGGAAGGTACCAAAAGGAAGTGGTGGGGCATTTCTCTATAATATAGGGTTACAGATAACCCCAGTATGATCAACCTCACCGTATATTATAATCTAATTATATGCCTCATCTTGATTGTGAAAACGCAAAAAATTTCGAAAAGTAGGGGAAGTGGTATGGCCGGTACTAAGATCTTTGGAAGGGGGCGGGGATAGAAGAGGAAGTTCTCAAATACCCTATGTTGTCACCAGTTCTGCTGCCCTCATACTTACCCAAATCAATTTCCATCCCGATCGGTTGGTTCGGCGGTTTTACTCTACTCTACTTCCGCTACACACTAACACACTGGAACAATTTGGAGATGGGTATTTTCGAACTCCTGAAGTCATGTCCGGTAGATATTTCTGGTGATTTAAGGGTGATATGACCAATTCACAAATTAGACTAGAATAGAATTTTGTCTATCATATTGGTAGTACAGGTAAAAATATTATATAAAAAATATATTAGTTGAGACATTAAAACAAGAAATGAATAGTATTATATATTATATTATAAATACATAACCAAACCATTAAATCTTGACCGGACGTGATCCCAGGAGTCCGATAATACTCATCTCCAAAATGTTTGTCTGTCTGTCTGTCTGTCAGTCAGTGCGTACGCGCATCACGGTCAAACGGCTGAACCGATCTGGCTGATATTTGGTATAGGTATAGAGGGCACCTCAGGTTGGGACATAGGCTATATAAAAACTTCCCCCATCTTCCCTATCTGGTACCTTCCATACGAATTTACCCCTTTTTCGACATTTTTCGCTTTTTGACCATCAAGATGAAGCACTAGCGGGTCGCGATGTATGATGGGAATGATAAGGATAGTCTCCTCTATAACTTTGGGGTATAGAGAAATTGCCCGGCCATCCCCTATTGGTACCTCTCATACAAATTTACCCATTTTTCGAGCATTTTTGAGTTTTTGACCACAAAAATGAAGCGCTAGCAGGTCATGATGTATGATAGGGTTGATCAGAATGGATTTACCTACAACCCCATACTATAGAAGAAGACCCCATCATCCTCTATTAATAACTTTCAACATTTTCAACACCCTTTTTGGAGCCTTACATACAAAGCTCCTCTATCTATGACTTTTTATCCACTAATGAATCTTCTCAATCAATTTAATGGACCCAAGGTACTACACAAACCACACAAACCACGCAAAGAGAGGCGCGAAGCGCCTCGTAGTATTATATCTTTGATGACAATTTTCTTAAATTCCTATAAAAATACTAATTGTGGAGTTTTAGAAAACATTATTATCACGAGTAGAATTATAATATTATTAGTGTACCTAATGTGTTCATTTGTTATTACAAACAATAACATTGAAGTTATCACATTGACTTTAACACATTATGACTAAAATTTCTGCTTGAATTACTATGGGGCTTTTTGTTTTGCCTTCAAATAACCACAGTTAAATTTACTTGATTGATTTTCTTTTGTTTTTCTCGAAAACCAGGCACAACGACGATGAAAGATTTTGGTCTAATGCCACTGTTGATGATTGGGCAAAGGAGATGGCAGGCATGAGAATAATCATTGAGAAATACGCCAATATTACAGATAATTCTGTTGTGGGTGTAAGAGCACCGTATTTGCGGGTGGGTGGTAATAACCAATTCACCATGATGGAAGAGCAAGCTTTCCTCTACGACTCGACAATTACTGCCCCACTGTCCAATCCGCCACTTTGGCCATACACGATGTACTTCCGTATGCCACATCGTTGCCACGGAAATCTGCAAAGTTGCCCAACAAGATCTCATGCTGTATGGGAAATGGTAATGAATGAACTGGATCGCCGTGAGGACCCAGGCAATGATGAATACCTCCCCGGTTGTGCTATGGTGGACTCATGCTCGAACATTCTCACCGGTGATCAATTCTACAATTTCCTAAATCACAACTTTGATCGTCACTACGAACAAAATCGTGCACCACTCGGCCTCTACTTCCATGCTGCCTGGTTGAAGAACAATCCTGAATTCTTGGATGCGTTCTTGTATTGGATTGATGAGACACTAGCCAATCACAATGATGTGTACTTTGTGACAATGACACAGGTGATCCAGTGGATACAAAATCCTCGTTCCGT
Organism: Phlebotomus perniciosus; assembly: GCA_918844115.2. NCBI lineage: Eukaryota > Metazoa > Arthropoda > Insecta > Diptera > Psychodidae > Phlebotomus > Phlebotomus perniciosus. Next base: position 63,943 of record CAKKOB020000119.1, on the reverse strand, counting down.
GGGTGAACTGAAGAACTTTGAACCGTGGAGGGAGAAGTGTACTGTTGATGGATCTCCTGCCTGTTGGGTGCCACACACATGTAAACTCACATCCAAAGAAGTGCCCGGAGAAACTATCAATCTTCAGACATGTGTACGCTGTCCCAACAACTATCCATGGATCAATGATCCAACAGGGGATGGCTTCTTCTAAGTCAATGATATCTTTTACTTTTTCCATAAATCTTTGAGATACTTTTTCCCCTTTAAACCATAATCCTGGTTATCACTTTCACTTTGCTCTTTCCGCAGTTATTGGTATGTATATTTTTATATATATACTTTTGAGACATTACTTTTTTTTACAAAAAAAGATCCCAGCATGATAAAAATTTCATACATAAACACAAAAAATACTGTTAAATTCGTATAATACATAGTGTGCCTTGATTATTATTTAAATTGTTGCTATTTTACGTTTTTCTTGGTGACAACGTCTCAATTGAAAAAAAAATCACCTTCATTCATGGACAGATTTTACACGTTTTGTCTCGTCAAGTCCAATAATCATAATTTCACATTCTACCTTGCCATACTGGTAATTTTTTAAGCAATATCTACTGATATGTATCGGAAAGTATTTGTATAGGTACATGTCTACATTTCTTTTTAATGAATTTAGTAAAGAGTTTTTTTTTAATATGTCCACTATGTCCACTATTCTATCTCTTTATTAATGATTACGGCATTCTTTATTCAAAAGAAATTTATAAATTTGAAATGAATTGTTTTATCATATGAGCTATTGTAGGGATCTCACCTGTAAATACTCCTTATGATATTTTTTCACCTTAATTTGTAAAAGTTTTTCTTCTTTACTCTTTTACACTAGCGTTATGCAGTGGAAATATTGATATAATAAATATATATATTCTTTAGGCAATTTTTATGAATTAATTTGATGCAAATGAACTGTAAAAGAAAGATTTTGATAAAGAAAAATGATTTTTTTAATACTTCAATTTGAATTAAAAATGGAATACCATCATAGTAACAAAAAAATTGTTTTATTTTCCCTTCTCCCTACTATCTCTTGCAATGCAACAGTGCAATTCGAGGTGGTTATCATCAAGGTGATCAAGTGAGTTATTGAAAGTCTTGTGCATGAACAGTACTTGTTTTAAGCCGTTTCGCAAAGGTGTCTCTTTAATTTCACTTCCTGAATATTTGTACAATGACAGAAAATCTCATATGTACCGTTAGTTATACCTAATAGATTTATATATGTACGCTAATAAAGATAGAGTCTATGAAAGATTTAGTATGTTAAGTGTTATGTGCTTCATTATAGATAGAAATATTCATATTCAAAATCTTATATAACAAAGTAAGACTTCAAGAACATAAACATTAGTTCAACTTGCCCTGGTTGTCTTATTATGAGAAAATTTCTAGATTCAATTACAAATAACAGCACATTTATTTAATTATATAATAATTCTAAATAGAATGTCAAGATAACAAAGTAATAATATTTTGTCTAGATCAAGGGGAAAATATTATTGTCAAAGAGACGTACACCACGCAGAATATTCACATTTGTAGAAAAGCTCCCCAAAACTCCCCCAGTAACGGAAGTTTGAAAAATTTTAATCAAATCAATTTTTTTTCTATAATTTTTTCTTATAATAATCTATTTACCTCTATAAATAATCTATATACTTCTATACCTAATCTATTTTCTATAATTCCTACGTCTTCATGAAACATCTAAGAAAGATCAGGAGAATAATTAAAAGCTCTAAAAATTTTGAACACTATATTTGAATTCCTGTGATAAAACCCCCTCATAATAATAAATAAAATTTTGAACAAAAATAATTTTCTGACAATTATTTATTTATCATGTTTAAAAAAAAATAACTAAAATCTTTCGAAATATCTTTGGAGGTTTTTCAAAATTTTGTCAAATACTTGTAAAGACCTTCAAAAAGCTCTAAAAAAATTATTAAAGCTCTTTAGAATTGGTCTAGAACTCTAGATTTTCTTTAAAATGTTCTTAAATTTTTGAAGAACATCAAGTTCAATTTTTGTATAACAGGTGTTTAGGTTTGCCGTTACAGGTTATGATATTTAAAGTGGTTTAAAGTGTTTAAAACAAAGGTTTAAACCTTGGTTTAAACCAGCGTCGATCCCAAGGTCGATCGCCAGATCGCCAGTTCGGCGACCATCCATCGACTTGTCAATGTTGTTCGTGACTAACTTCATGTCTGTCAGTCTGACAAGTGAGGTTAATCGGCGTCTGCATAGCGGTGTGAGTTATGGCTTCTTAGAATACGGCTAAATGGGGTTCTCTCCATTTATGGGGGCCCCAAAACTCGTTACAAAGCTAAGGAAATTCCTTAAAAACTCTGGAAAGTTTTGAAAGTCTCAGCAAATTCTTCAGATCTAGGTGAGTTTATAAAGTTCTAAACATAGTAATAAGCAGATCCCGCAGATCCATTAGAAAATTTTTCAAAAGCTCACAATTTTCTGAAACTCTGGAAAACTTCTCAAATCTCCTGATCTTCCATGGATGCTCTTAATACTTGACGTATCTTAGCTTTTCCACTTCTAAAAGCTCTCGTGCACTTCTATTTAGGTTACATAGAAATGCGCCACTTTTTATTATATATAATAATCCTTGCTCGATCTAGAATAAATCTAGCATCTAGCCAGACGAGCCAGATATTTCCTCAGTATTAAATTCGGTATTGAAGTTATACTCAGGTTATGGTTATTTATACCTACCCGGTATAGGTAGTACATACTTATGCCATTACATCTTGAAAATACTCACGATAAAGTTGAATAAAAATGAAAAGTACCTAGATATGTATACTTAATATGTAAATTGAAAAAAAAATATTTTTTTTCCTGCCCTAAGATACGGTCAAAGCACCAAATATATTGTTGCGTTCACGGGGGGTCTTCCCGCACCCGCGAACGCGTATCCCCGTCAGTTATCGACCCTAAAGAAACAGAAGGAATTGATCTGTTAAAATGATTTTTATTGGGGCATTTTGGTGATGTTATTTCGTCCTCAAGAGGGAGGATTCATATCTCCCGTTACTTATCCTCCCGAGAGGGGCAAGTCGTCCTTCCTCAGGCCGTCCTGACACTCCCCAACACCTGGCGAGATGCCACGCTGGAAATGGGATCTGTACCCAAATCGTTTGCAGCAGCTACTCCGGAAAAGAAACGTCCTTGTCTCTGCGGCGCTCTTCCTTCTTGTCCACCGATGACTTCCCGGAAGCAGGCGTCGATCTCCTCCTACCAGCGAGGGCCCAAAGCCCAAGTCTCCACCGGTATCCGTGACATCAATAGGGGAGGGGGTGGTAGGCCAAGCTCTCCCGGTAAGTTATCGCGTCAGGGGGGCCCGTAGGCCAACTCTCACCTGATATGTGACACCAGGGGGGCACGAATGCCAAATCTCCAGTGGTGGATAGTGCCAGGGTGAACCGGCAGCCAAATCTCCACTGATGGTGAATGCCAGTGGGCCCAAAGGCCAAATCTCTATGGCAAGGGGTACCAGGGGGGCCAAAAGGGCAAATTCTCCGCTGGCTGGGAATGACACTTCCCAAAGGGAGGACAAGGGGTACCAGGGGGGCAAAAAGGGCCAATTCTCCGCTGGCTGGGAATGGCACTTCCCAAAGGGATGGACTAATGGTACCAGGGGGGCCAAAAGGGCCGGATCTCCGCTGGCTGGGAATTGCACTTCCCAAAGGGTGGCCTTTCAACTTTCGTTGAATTCCAAACCAAAATCAAACTCTAATCAATCACTCATCACTTACGACTTACAGGTATTCGGCGAATTTGTGTTGCGCACATGAAGTTTATTTTTTTCCGTTTTAGTTTGGTACGGCCGCAGACAATAATGTCCAGAGGGCCAAACACATGAAGTTTACACTTAGTGGTAAATGTACGCTCAATCCCACCAAAAATCGCAACAATTTGTGTATCATATACAACGTATATGATAGGCTTATGATGTTCACCTTGCTTAAACCGTCGACGTATTGATAGAAAGATTGGTCAGCAAATATGACTATTTTTTGCTATTGCTCAAATGCTTATTTCTTTCTTTTTTCTATTGTTTTCAAGAATGTACCTAAGTAGGTAGGTACATGCATAGATGTGTGGCTCTAAGATTTTATAATGTGTGATGAGATTCCTTCATTCAAAATAGCTATTGTGTTTTTTTTTCCAAATCCCAGAAGACATTGACTTTACCTTTAACACACTAGTAAGGGTATGATCAGAATATTAATATTACGAACATTGACCGTTGCATTAGGATGGCCTGAGGTTGAGTGGGCAGTGAAAGAGTTGTTTGAAATTTCTCAATGTAACACAAAAAGTATGTTCATTGTTCAAGAAAGTCCGGCTTCAGGAACTTTGTGTGTAGTATAATTTTTAAGTGAGTGTAGGTACTGAATTAGTAATCAGAACTCATGCATGATGTAGGAATTACCGTAAATTAATAAAATATCTATAATGTACAAAGAGGTGACCCTCGTCTTGAATTAGACTTTTTTACCTGTAAGAATGATATTTCAAAAGGAGTTCGAAGCATGTATGTACCTACATATATCCATTGCTCTAAAAAAAGATTTACGCAAATTATTAAATTCTGAGAATGCATAAAGTATAAATTAATTGGTTAATACCAGAAAAATATTTCTCATGAAACATAAGCCACAGTCGAAGATCACCTCCTCTAAAAATGGCTGATGAAATAATTTGGGGAGGTGTATTATGGATGAGGGGAGACGATTCGAAGACTTGGAGAGGTTCAAAATAAAGTCAGAAAAGACCTACGTCTTTTCGATCACTTTCTTGTCATCCAGTATATTATCTGTCTGCATTTAAGCGTGGGTAGGGGACTTTAGCAACTTATGTTCGCCTCCCCTCTCTAAGTGTTAAGTGGGAGACCAGCAAAAAAAAGTGGTAGACACGAGGAAGAGATGTATTAAATTTACCTATTTTTAAGTTTATAAATGGGCAAAATAATAATGTTTTTTATAGATATGGTGACAACCACGTGCTAGTAGGATTAATTGAATTGAATATTTAGCGCATGAAGATCATAGAAAATTCAGTATCCGGTTGAAAAAAGCTACTTTCCCCTTCTTCAAATTCACAAAAGAAGTTCACCACCAGCGCGAAACTCCGTGGAATTGGGAGGGCAATGAGACTCCCCATATCACATATGTATACTTTGGGGAATTCTCCCCACTAAAGTGAAAGTCCTCATAAATAGACCTCAAGTGAGTCGAACAACACCCAGTAGTTGTACAACTTTTAGCGGAATCTGTAGCTTTCTTGCTCTTAAATCACAAAGCAAGAACTTTGTACCTACACATTTGGCACACCATCTCTCTCTTATTAAAGTTACTCTCTGAAGGATATTTAAAAAGAATTGATCACCTTCAATTAATCCGAGATATAAGTTTTCACATCGTGTATGTTGTGTGTGAGGGTGAGGGTGGCAGTTTTTATTAAGACTTTTTTGTAGAGGAGAATATTCCACTTTGCCGACAATAAAGCAGTGGAAGGATATTGGCACGTCCAATTAGAAATGGTGCGTGTCTTTAGCACGATCTTTTTGATCGTGATCTCTGTGATTTTAGGTAAGTCATTTCATTGGGGATAATATGTGTAGTGAAAGCGAAATTTATAGTCATATCTGCGCTTTAACATATACACGAGCATGTTCCACGCGATATTTTCCATAAGTATACCCACATCCTACATATAAAATCCCCCCCCACTCCCACTTTTAGCAAATCATGTTTGTATGTATAATACATCCGTGATTTTGAAAAAAAAACAGTGTTCCTCTTTATCTTTCTTCAACACTCAAACTCATTTTAAACACTTTTTCTTTATTTTTTTGATATCTTGTTTAACCGCTTAAATACTCCACTCGATACATATATATATATATATATATATACTGAAAAAAAAAGCGCCGACCGATGAGATTTCTTCATGAATTTTATACACTTTTATATCTTTCACCGTGTATGTTCGAAACAGGTTTCCCTTCTTTTTCTTAATAACCACAGCATACGATACAGAGACACCTTTCTCATTGTCAGGCGGCGAATTCTTATACCGAATGTCACAGAAGTGTTGTTACTGTGCGGAATCATTCACCATTATGTATATATGAATTCTTTTACACCAATTACTGTTGCTCGTGTATACATAATGTGTTTTATAATGAGATTCACACCTATTACCTACTTATTAGTATTTCAATATAATAAACTACACATAAGAGATGAATCCTCCTCTATTCCGATTACTCGTTGACCTCCACAAGTTTCTTTCCCCATAAATCTATATAAACATGATTTCTTCGATCAGAAGTAGAATAAAAATTTACATATTGTCACATTTTAAGAATATAGTAACAAGTTATACTATATTTTTAGAAAATATTCTCATTAGTTTTCTAATTCGTATACCTATTAAATTTTTTATAAATTATCCCGAACAATTTAGGTACCTACTTTCACAAAAAAATATGGGTAATATATATAAATATTTTCGTGAAAGTGATAAGAATGTGTTATAAGATTTTACACTAGGTATATGTAATGTAGAGTACAAAATTTCATTAAAAATTTATACTCATTCAGAAGAAAATCTAATATGAATAAAACCGGTAGGTAAGAGACACCAAATAAAGAACATAACACACCTCACTCAGTAAAGTTATTATTACCTCTACTTTCGCTTATACGCATTCAGATAAATTCTATTATATTGAGGACGATGATCATTACATATTCAGAGATATTTATATGCTTTTCTTTCTGTGTCGTAATAGTAATTTTAATAAATTTTATTTAAATGAACAAATTTGAAGTAACATCAACAGCTTTGATTGAAGAGTTAAAATTGAATATATCAGCAAAAACGTGGTATAAGGGGGGTTTATAAATATTTATATATGATAATGTGTATTACATTTGAGAAATTCAAACTTTCCTGATTAATTATTGTGAGATTATACATCATTGAGTACATATAATATAATATTTATTCACCTACAGCAAAATTACGATGTAGGTTTTATAAAATTTCTAGAAATAGGTAAATTTTAAATTAATAGGTAAGTATAGGTATAGCTGTTTTCTGTAGTTAGTAAACTATTTAATCAATCCCGTACTTTAACTCATTCATTATCTGTAGTATCTGTCTGTCTGTCTGTTCTTTAATTTTTTTAAGGGGCCGGACGTCAAAAGACATCCACACAGTCCATCTGTAGGTATCGATATTACGAAAGTTTGATAACAGAGAAAATTTATTATGTAACAAATTGTATGGGTTTCGATTTGAAGAGTATAATATTAGCATATAAAAAATAAGCATAATTTTCAATTGGTAAATGATAAACAATTGGCATATCCTATACTTTATTGATACATTTACCATATTTATAGGATTCTATACTTTTTGAATAAATTACAAACACAGGTATGTAAATGTATCAATGGGGAGATTATGAATGAAGGTCAAAAGTGGTGTTACAACTTGTAGAGAAAGTGTAAGTGCTAACACATAAATTAAGGCCTTTTTTTTAGAGATCTTTTTGGTCTTTTTGAAATAAGAAAATACTTTATAAGACTTGGAAAATTTTGTGGAGTTTTTAAGGCTATTCCAGGACTTAATTTGGGAAATGAGTGTATTACTTTGTATTAGTAAATAATTTTTATTAGTCAGATCTTTAAACATCTTGTACCTATGTATACGCAGACGGTAATTTATACCTGTACTTTATTTATAAAGGAATTGAATATGTAGAATATGTAGAACTGTATAAATTTTTTTCACAGTATTACTATTAGATTCTAATTCTGCTATTTAAATAATTTTGACAATAACGATTGGGTCTTCAGCTTGTGTTATATATGTATGTATGTAGGTAATATAGACTTTTAATTTTTATTTTAAGTAAGTGCAATTTCATATTATAGTATATACGTATACCTACCTACATATTCTATGTCATGTGCCACAAACTATACTTTTATATACCTAATACCCACTTTTCATTCGAGGAAGAGTGGGGCATTTTTGCAAATAAACTTTTTTTTGCTTCATATTCACTAACATTGTGTTTTCTTTTACTTTGTGAAATCTTTTCAGTTATCGCAACACCTTCAGTTGATGAAACAATCCATCAACGTGTTAAAAGACAAGATGATGATCTCGAGGGGCCCGAAGTAGGATCTATTGAAGAATTATGTCATGATAGACCGGCTGATGAATACTTTCGCCTAACCACAGAAGGAGATTGCCGAGATGTTGTGCGGTAAAACCAAAAATTTCATAGATTCAAATTAATCTTTTTATGATGAAATTATATACATACATTTTTAATATTCACATAAATACTCTCAATTGCGAACACTTTGGTGTATAATTAAATTTGCCATAATAGGTGTGACAATGCGGGTGAAAATGGCATCACTCGCCTGGCCACAGTTCGATGTCCCATCGGACTAGCATTTGATGTTATTCGCCAGACATGTGACTGGAAGTCAAATGTTAAAAATTGTGACCAATTAGGGAGTAAGTTAAATGGGGACAGGAGCACTTATTTATCACTTTTAATTTTCACCTCTCTACCTTATCTATCTATCAAGTTTTGGGTAAAATAAAATAGTATCTAATAAAAGTGATAAATACGTTGTAATTGTCACCCACATATAAAATTTCTTGACTTTTCTAAGGCGCCTTTTCCTTCTTTTCGTGTTGCAATATAGGTGTACCAGGGCTGGACTTAAACAAATTACTTGTCCCTCCGGTTTATCGTTCGACATTGAAAAGCAAACATGCGATTGGAAAGCTAAAGTAACAAATTGCGAAAAAAAAGAAAGTAAGTCTCTCCACAGACAACCCACTTGACACCCACAGTCTTCCCTTAGGGAATTTAGCACGTTTCATTTTATATTAGAAAGAAAAAAACTATTGCAAACGTATATTGCAAAAGTCTCTTATTGGTAGAGTAAAAATTATTTGATGTTTTTTTTTTATACACCAATGAAATAATAAAACACAATTATGTGTGCGTGGAAGTGAAAAAAAATTAAGGTGCGAATAGTATTTAAAGTCAAACGAAATTTCAGCACTTGTTTCAGCATATTAATTCAGATAATAAAATTGATCTTATATGTATTGATTTTAAGTTGATTTGCATAAAAAATAGAGAGGAAAACGATTTACCCACATTACTTAAGTAGTCACATTAAATTCACGTTATCGTTTCTTATTCACCTTTCACAACAGTATCACAAGACAATCTTGGTCAAAAAGAAAGAAACGTTGAGTCTGTGACGGAAATACAGTGTAAATGGTCAAGCTAGCATTTCTTTTTGTTTTTGCCATTGAAACTTTCATTTAAATAATAAAACGAGTGGCAATCCTAGATTGCGAACGTGGAATTCTTACAGATTATGCCAAGAAAATTGATCAGTTTTTATTACCCACGTCTTTGAATTTTCGAAAAATTCTAGTTGCCTTTAGCGCCACTAGCAGTGATCGGATTAACTTATAATGTTCTAAAGAATTGTAACATTTTCTGAGACCTTTCCAAAAAGTATTTAATGATCAAAATTGGACCCATAGAACGGGAGATATAGCCAATATAAAATTCAATATTAAAACCGGTTTATGTCAGCTTCAGGTTTATGTAGAGACTTGTGTAATATATCGTTAGAAAGGTCTCGGCCTAGGCTACAACATACTAAAATTTCAAGAAAATTGATCAGTTTTTTCCGAGATATCCTAAAAATAGTATTTCAACACTTTCCAAAATGGCTGACGGAGGGGTGGGAGGAGGTCGACTATAGCGCCATCTTGTAATTTACCCCCACTTATGTACCTTTGCCCAAAACCGCAAGTCTCTATCTATAACGGTTCTCTCGCTATAACAATTCTTCGGCGGCCGGACGAACGGACGGACGGACGGACGGTCAGCTGGAAAAATCAATTTTTGGCCACCCAATTTTCGTGATCAGTGAGACCCAAAACACCCCCCACCCCAATCTCAGACCGGTCTGACCACTTTGGTATTTTGTAACGAACGCAAGAGTGGAATCTGTAAGAATTCCACTAAAAAAAAGTTTCAGCAATGCAATAAATTTAAAGATTTTCAATTGATATTCTATAAAACATGTTTTCTTTTTGAGATAAAGCTAACAGTTAATTTTATATATGTACCTATATATTTTTACATTCAGATACAAAAGATTATCAATTAAAAAGCCACCTTAATAAAAAGTTTAAACCGTTTGCTCCACTTTCAAGAACGTTTTTTCGTCAAATCGACAGTAGGTACATTTCACCTAAATCTAACTAATTAGTGTATTTTATTTAGGTTTCAAATTTTAAAGATGATATTGGCAAAAAAATGTATTGGTATTTGGTTATATAGCTTAGTCATAATCATCATATTAATTTGTTTTTTTATTTATACAAAAAGAAATTAGAAATGGAGTGAGAGAGATAAAAATGATTAATTAAAATGGGAGAGATCAATTTGTAGGCCAATGTTTTTGCTGTTACATACAAATTGCCAAAGGTTTAAGGTCCAGCACATGGTGTAAATATGGATTTTTATTTTCATATATTTTTTTCTTCTAAAGAATAAAATTGTAGTGTTGTTTACAATCCTTTTGAACCAAATGTAGATGAGAATTTTTTTAAAACTTTTGCATGAGAATTTTCTGCATTGCCTAAGTTCCTATTTTTCACAATAATCACTCTTATTTAATATTAAAAAAAAATATTACATTAACATTAATATCGATTGTGATGGCTTAAAAATTATAATTATTAAATTCATCATGATTAACAACTATAAAAATTTGATGTAGCAATTAAATTCTTCAATTTTTTTATTTTATATTACACGTATTTTTGCAATATTTACGTATTTATTTTTCTCCTAGAATTTTCTCTAAATTCTAGGAATCAACCAAAATTCAAATTATTTTATTACTCAATTATATTCTTTGTTAATCTTGTGATTGCCTAAATGTTTTTGTTTTATAATAAATGCATCAATTACTTATAGTTTCACCATATTGGTTCAGTATTTCTCAAATTTTACTAACCATTTTATATTATACATGCATGTTCTCTTTGTACATATACATAATTTGCTTCTTACTGCTGTGTGAGCTCTCACTATTTCTACATCTCTTTTTTTCTTCCTGAATATTTCTTATACCTACCTAATGAAAAAAAATTCACATCCAATGTGTAGAAAGTTGTGATATATAAAAAAAAATTTACCACCTATTCGCAACACGTTCAATTGGCACTAAGCGACTTTCTTTCAACTTAAACTAATTGGGAATAAAGAATAACACTGATGATTTTTTTCATTTAAACAAATAACAGAGCCTCGAAAAGTTCTGCCTATACTTAAAACGGATGAGCCTGTTTGCCCTGAAGGACGTCTTTCGTGTGGAAACGGCGAATGTGTCGAGAAAGAGCTATTCTGCAATGGTAAACCAGACTGTAAGGACGAATCTGATGAGAATGCCTGCAGTATGTATCTTCTTCTAATGCTACGATATTATACATATGTATATACACAAGGGTGAGATATTATGGTTTACAAGTTGTGTACACATGATTAGGAAAGTATTTTGAAGTAGGTTATATGGTATATTTTTGGAAGTTTTTATATATAAAAAAAAATGATATTTTTTCAAGCATCAAGAAGGAAGGAGCTTTGGAAAGTTTACTTAGAGCTGAATGAAATAAAAAAATAGTATTGCATTAATGTCACTTTATAAGCTGTAGGTCTTCACTTAATTTTTTTTAATTCTATGAACTTTTTTCAAAAAGCTCTGTAAGTAAAGGCTTCGGCAGATCTGCGCTTAGCATGAAAGATTAGCAGTTAAAACGAGGTTTTGTCTGTAAATCACGCTTAGTCTAAGCACTAAAACAACGGGCTAAGCAAAGTATCCAGCTAAATGTGGATCTATTTGAGCTCTGAACCTCGTTTTAAAATCTCGAGATTTATAAAAGTTTATCAATTTTTGGAATATTTAAAAAGAGTTAGCCTTACCGAGTTATCACACGAGAAAAATCGACGCAAGAATTGACGTAATAACTGGGAGAAAAGTGTTTCCCTCTCAACTGATTTACATTGGATAGAAAGAGATAAAAAGTGAGCGATTATTGCGTCAAAGAGGACACAATAATCGCTCATTATTACGTTTCGGTATCCCTTTCTAACCAATCTAAATCAGTTGAGAGGAAGATAGTTTCTCGCCCAGTTATTACGTCGATGCAATAAATTCTTGCGTCAAATTCCTCGTCTGATAACTCTCTTAGAAAGGGACACCGAGACGTAATAATGAGCGATTATTGCGTCCTCTTTGATGCAATAATCGCTCACTTTTTATCTCTTTCTATCCAACGTGAATCAGTTGAGAGGGAGACACTTTTCGCCCAGTTATTACGTCAATTCTTGCGTCGATTTTTCTCGTGTGATAACTCGGTAAGAGAGTTATCACACGAGAAATTTGACGCAAGAATTTATTACATCGACGTAATAACTGGGCGAAAAACTATCTTTCTCTCAACTGATTCACATTGGTTAGAAAGAGACACCGAAACGTAATAATGAGCGATTATTGCGTCCTCTTTGATGCAATAATCGCTCAGTTTTTTTCTCTTTCTAACCAATGTAAATCAGTTGAGAGGGAGACACTTTTCGCCCAGTTATTACATCAATTCTTGCGTCGATTTTTCTCGTGTGATAACTCGGTAAGGCTATGCCTAAAACATAAGGCTACAGATAAAAGCTTGTATAAAGGCTAGCTTAAAGCTTAAGGTTAATCTAGAGCTTAAATCGCTTAAGTATAACCAAAAGATTTAAGCTTGGAGCTAGATGGGTTATTATTAATTTAAAAATAAAAATCCTATTTGAAATTTTTATTTGTATCGGAAATTTCTATGGAGTTTTTGAAAACTTTTAAAGCTTATTTGAAAAGCTCCTTGTTTGAAAGTTTTATAAGCACTTCCACTTCTAAATAAGATCACCCACTTTCATTTGCGTTCTGACCATAATATCTCCCCCTTGATGGTTTGTGATCTTGAGCCCTTTCTCGACGAAAGATCACGGAGAATTGTCTTTGAAATTGATAGACAGATGATCCTGTTGTACATTCTCTTGCCCTTTTTTGGGTGCCGAGCAAAAGCGAGGCATATGTATGTAATTTGATGAAAAGACCACGATAAGCCCTTCTTCTTCTCCACTCCATTCTATAAAGTACAAGGAGATGGATGCGGGATAGGAGGAGTGACTTCTCATTGAGATTGAGGTATAGGAGAAGGGAGAAACGGCAAGTTCTTCTTTTTAGTATCTCAAATCGGCATCTTCTTGTTGTTATTTTCCTTCACATTCAGCTTCTATCATTTTCTCTTCTTGTTTCTTTTATTATCATCTCTCCTTCGTCTCTCCATTATTTCTTCTTCTCCCCCTTTTTTCGGCCTTTTTAAGCTATGGGGCAACTCTATACAATAGTTGATCGCGAGATCAAGCATGGGTTTGGGGGAAAGGAGCATGAGATGTGGTGCTGTGTGTCTCTTTTGCCGCTCTTTTGTCGCTACTTTTTATTGTCCATCGAAAAGGTGATCAAGAGAATATTTCCCATCTCTGTCTTGTGCCCATGGCGAGAAGAACACACTTGCAACAGGAGGTTACCTCGAGGGAGAGTGAGGCCCTTTTTTGTTGTTCTTCTTCGTTTTTCGAAGGCACTTTTGACCGATGACTCCAAATGGGCTCTGTTCAGTGTTAGAGGGAGTGAGAGAGCAGATCCAGCCAGACGCTGGTGAGAGTGAGTGAGCGATAGAGATAAAATCCCAAGAAGAGCCCATAGTGAATGGCTTCCACCATATGCGATCGTTACATTATTTACTCTCAAGATCGGAAGAAGTACATAAGATGGAAGAAGAGAGATCGTCGGCAAAATATTCTTTTGGACTTTGGCGTTTCTCCGTTGTGTCGGACGGCGGTGCGTTTCATGGTGTTTTATAAAAGAGAAGACGACGACGACGAAAAGGAGATCTCTTAAGATTTTTATACATTCTTCTTTTCTCTGGCTATATGTATAAGAGGAACCGCTTTTCATGGCCTGTTGGCTCCATATGTTTTTACACTCGGCGGGGTAAAAGACAGAGTAGAAAAAAAGAGCAAAAAGAAGTGAAAGATGAATAGAGAGAAAATTTAAATCATCATCTTAGACATATTTTTACTCTCCATGGCATTTTCGTATATAATGGGAGAAAAATTGTATATGGAGATGGATAGAAAAAGTAACAAGACAGAAAAAAACTACTCTCAACTTTTCTCAAGTGGGAGAAGAAAATTGAGCAGAAATTGACTGGCCTTTTTTCCTTTCCTCCTCATCGAGAAATTGAACTTTGATTGGAGGAGCGAGAAACAAAAACGGGAGAGTCATAAATTAAATATATTACACAACATGAATGAAATTACACACAAAATGTTCAATCGAGATAGAATATTTCAAAATATACTCGGAATATATTCCGATCTTTTGTAATTGAGTGCCGCACGAGAGATTGAGTGGGAGCGACGAGGATGAGAAGAGACGATTAAAAAAAATCATCTCGCCAAGTGGTCAGAAATTAATTACGAGAGTGTCTTCCATAGATGGAGGATTGAACCCGAAAAAGGGACTGGCTGAGGAATGCCTCTTGTGAGATTTCCGAGAAAATTAAATAAAACAGCCCAATGCTGGAAATTGGCCATTCTCTGGACACAAAAACCCTCAAATTCCCCGCTGACACATCTGGATTTTTCCTCTTCTCTTGTCTATTCTCTGTTGCCCCCTTGCCCCCTTTTGGCCCTTTCCTCGACCAAATGATTCCCTCATGATTCTCTCTTATTCGAGGCACAAAATCAATTCCATTTGATTTGCCTCTTTCACTCAATCTCTTTGACGTTATAAGGGGAAAAGAAATGGGGAGAAGAGCGTTAAATTACTCGTCAATATACATTTTTCCCTCAGACCATTTATCCTTGAATGTGTCATAAAAATCTCCCCTGAAAGTTCATAAGAACCGAAATCGCACAAAACCAGCATAGGGTTGGGTTTAGGGATCTAATTTTCGAGCATTTTTTCTTTCCCAAACATCATACCTTAATTGGGTAAAGTTTGAGTGACTATAGGAAATTAAGTGATGGTTTTATGTGTAGTTAAAATTTAATTTCCGCTATATAGAATTTTCTAAGTGGACTGTAGGATTAAATGGTATATCCCAGGGCGAATATACCACTTTTGTAGGGCAGAACTTTTAATTCAAAGTAAGTGTTTAGTTGGTTTACTTGCTCAGTGCAAGAGCTAGTGGGATTTTGTTTAGTGGGTTGTGAGTTCGATTCTTGTTATAGTCAGTCAAAAAGAATATTTATTCTTTTTTTTATTCCTAGTTTAATCATAATCATTTATAACTATTTTATATAGCTAATGCAGACTACGGAGATCATGTCTAAAAACTTTCTGCTACAAATATACCGTTTGTCGAAAGTTAAACTGTCTAAAAGTGTTTTGTTTACAAAAGTTAAAATAAGAACATTTATGTTTATTATTATTTTTCAAACTTATTATAATTGAAAAAGAAGAAAAAGTGAATAAAAATAAATTTGAAGTAACCAAGAATCGAACTCGCAACCCACCAAAATAAAAGCGCGTAAACTTTTGCTACGAGCTACGGAACTCATTTTCTGGCAAGATTCAAAGTTTTTTTCTAAAAAAAATCATTGGAAAATCAAAATTCTTTAAAGAAAATATAATCCCATAGGATAAACTCATAAAGGCATGGAAGGAAATTAAATTCTGATTGTTGTGTGGAAATATAATCAGAAAAACTCTCTTCTCTCTCTCTTTGTGGAAATTGGAAATTGTTTGGCTGAATGGTAAACCCGTCAGAGCCACACTAGCCACAAAATCAAAAGCTTTGTTAAGCGTTTGCGCTTTGAAAATTGAGATTGACGATGAAAGTTTCTCGGGGCATAGGTTTTTAACCTCTCCTGCATATTGGATTTCCTGCACTTAAAGTGTTTCATAGCATTTTAGCGAATATATAGTGTCATTGAGCTTTTGCAAATGCAAATTGAAAATTGTGAAAAAGGTTGTACTCTTGAGCTAATTTACATTTTCAAACACTTTTGTGGGTTTTTCTTCTGGTATGTGTGTGCATTTTTTTCTGTTAATATGTGTGTTTGGGTGAAAAGAGTTTTCAAATTATTCGTGCTGACTGTTCTGAAATGATTTTGCATTGGGAGTTTCTTCTGCAAATATATCTGCACTTTGCCAGTCATTCAACTTTTCAATGTGCAGACAGTATATTTTCTCGAAGCGGACAGCATTTAAGAGATCTAATCGATTAAATTACTTTGTCAGGGAATATGGCTTTAACAACTTTTGAAAATTGTGAATATGGCTTTTGTAGATTTTTCAAAAGGTTTAAAACCACTGCCAGATCCACTTGAATATCTTGACGAGAGACTCCTTCTAAAACTTCCTCTGATAATGGACAGAGAGATCTTTCTATATAGACTCATCTTATGGAGAATTCTTCTCATTGCATCGCATCCCAACTCAAATGTCTGTAATGAACATAATTATGGAGTGTTACATGTATCTGTGTGTTGCAGTGTTGTTGAGGTGTTTTCTTCTTCCAACCGTGCCTTTTCTCTTCCCTTTATATCTTCTCCGTCATTTTCAATTCACTACTATGTGGTGTATATGAGCGCGCGGTATGTATGAAAAACACCAAAAGCAAAAGCGAACGCGCGAGAGGAGCGCGATTGGAAGGAGGCACACAGCAATGAGGCAAATAATAATGAAGATTCCATAGCGAGAAAGAAAATTGTCTGAAAGAGACGGGGAAATGAATTAAAGAAGGGGGCAAAAAGGAATTAAAGAGAAGAAGAAATAAAAGGAGGCAAAATAAAAAGAAAAAAAAAAACTTGATGCCTCTCAAAGATTTGCCGCACTTGAGTGTTTCAGTCCATCTCTTTCGCACACGCGATGTATTAGAGGTGGAATAATAATAAAATCTCATGTATCTTTTATACATAATAATAATAATAAAATTCCTAAGCTGTCGCTCTTTGTTGGCAGCGACTCTAAGTGAATGGACAGCATCTGACCGCGCGCACTTTTCAAGAGATTATTTCCCTTCTCCTCTGAGCACTCTCAATAGATCTCACCGCACAGTGTCTTCATGCTGCTGGCCCAGGGATGGGCCAATTATTGACCAAAGTCACCGTGAAATTAACATTTCTTCACAGTTGGATCTAAATATTTTTTCAAATTATAAAAAGATTCTCATTAAAAATTCTTTCGACACACCAAGTATGAAAACGGATGGCTTTTCAAAGATTTCTTAACGCTTGAAATTGGAATCAGACGAGCCTTAATGGAAAATTTCTCTTTAAAGTCCAATTTAATTGATAATTTTTAATGCAATTCTAATTAAAATTCTAGTCACAGGCTGCTAGCCCGAACCTTGAAACACATGACTTCAAATTTTGTCTAAATGTGACCAAAACTAAAATGTCTGTTAATCGAAATTCAATGTTCATGGTGGATCATGAAACACTCTTGATTTATTAATTAGAGCTACTGTGTAATTTTCTAAACGTTTTTACTTAATTGAGATCCTGAGAATTTTTCAGAGCAACAGAAAACACTTTATTTTGTGCATCTAATTTAGTTTCAAACATGATCTCCATACAGATTAAATTGAAAAATTTCTAATTGGTATTTAACCTTTCATTGGTATTTGTATCACATATGATACATAAATATTTTTGAGGTTAACCAAGCTCCTCTAATTGAAAATGTATAAATTATGCTTAGTGAGTGGTTAGAGAGCATATCGATCACAGGCTACTTTGAGCTAAACTAGTCTTTTCTGTGTGTCTCTAAATGTGAGTGGGGCTGATTCGGACAGTCTTGTGGGGTAGATGCGCACACACAGTTTGTGACCTTTCTTGCCCGCACAGCCCCACTCTCCTCTATATGTTTTGGGGTATTTTGAATGAATAAAATGTTTGTGCCATTGTTGACTTCTGAAGAGAGATTTAGCCAAAGTTCAAGACAAATCCTCCTTCGGGCAGGGATGAAAAATTGTGCAAATCTCTCATGGACTAGTAAAAAAAACAGGTTAAATGAGGAATTCCGAGAAGTTTTTATTCTGCTTTGATGATTTTCCTCCAAGAAATGACATAATACTATCGGATGATCGTTTTCGTTTTTTGGAATGTCTGGTGCATTTTTTTTTCATGTTCCTCTACTTGTATTCTTCTTTTCCTCTGAAACTCTTAAAACAGGAGTGGTGTGAGAGTAGAGGAATGTCGTGAACATGGGTAGAAAATAGAAATAAGTGAGAGAGACGAAGAGAAAAATACGTAAAAACTCCCCCAAAGAGAATTGAAACCCGGATACGGTGCGGGTAAGAGCCGGGAGGGAGATTTTTTTTTGAATGAGGTTGAATGTCTGCGTTTTGTGATTGTAAATTTGAGTCTCTTGTTTGTCTCCTCACCCTTGGCCATATCGGCGTGAATGCAGGCAGGAGGGCAAAGAAAAGAGCGCACAGAGTTGGAGTGCGGAGGTATAAAGATGCGGCAATTTACAATGTTTTAAGGAGTATAGAAAAGTTTTACCTGAAAATTGTTTGTAGCCTCCAAAGATTTTGTGCCGCCACCATTTCATCAAGTTTCCCGCCATTTTGTATATGTGTGTTTGGTGGCTATTTTCCTAAAAGACGATGTGTTTGTTTTTTAGTTGATGTTGATGCGTTGGATGTATTGGGAACGTGATCTATTGAAATTGGTCCCGTATCAGTTCCTCATTGCTACTCCTATAGATATTCTCTCGTCTTTTATATACACATTCACATTTATTATCATTTTTCTCTCCTTCTGTTTCTTTTTTATAAATATTTTCTCCACTCACTTCTTGAATTTTTATTTTTTTTTATTTGGTCTTTTCACGCCGAAAAGTCTCTTTTGGTTTTTGAGTCGTTTGGAATCAAGAAAAAGTATCTTTTCTCCCAAAACGAGATACACTGGCACAAAGTATTTTTCCAAAGTGATTTTCTTGAGATATTTCACTCTGAGTAAACACACAATCTGTCAAATTTGCCTCAGACAGTGTGGGTGAGCGAGATAGACGGGAGATAGAAACTCAATCAAAAAATAAGATGAAATTGAATGTGAAAATAGAAATGGGCAGAAATAGGTCACAACATTCCACACACAAAATAAAACGCGTGGCATATGAAGTTTTTCATCATTTTGGTGTATAAAAAAAAATGAGCACTATCAATTTTATCAGGAAAAGTCTTGGACTTTCTATTTTTTATGCTTTCCAAATAGTTCACTTGTAAAGGCAATATAGGAGTTTCCTTCAATGAATTTCTGTTTTTGAGCTATTTTGCTTTCTGTATCTCACTTTCAGTTCAGCCTTCACTTGACACATTAATAAAAATACACAAATATCAATGATAGAATCACACTGAAGAAAATTCCTCGTTTTCTTTTTTTCTGTTTCTTTTTCCGCTCGTAGACTCGATGGGGGAAAAAAGTGTATATAGAGCAAAACTCCTCTGTCAAATATGCTCGTTTGAATGGATAGAGAGTGTCCTAGAAAATCAATGAATATTCTCTATTGTGGCTGGGAAATATTTGCGAGAGGGTGAAAATGCGTGGAAAAACACTATTTCGAGGGTTCACCGTAAATAAAGAAAGACGAGTAAAGTTCACAGTCTCGTTCTCACTTTGAACTACCTCCGGAGCGAACCGAATGAATACCGTCTTCTCATCCGACTAACTTGTAGAGGAATGAAAAATCGACTGAGAATTGCGCTCTTCCAACCATCCAAACAACACACCGACTCTTCAACAGAGTCGAACTTTCCATATAAAGTTTATTTAAAGTTTTTTTTAAAAAAATATTAAATTTTAAATTTTGACTAAAATTTCTTTGGAAGTTTAGTAATGGATTGGGAACGCTGGGAGCGCTCTTAAATATCAGTGGCCGACTTATGGGAGCTGTGATTCTATTGTGGCGAACTCAGAATGGGATCTTATTCAGTTTTAGTCGTTTTAGTCTATATGTGATGGGTAAGGGTAAGATGAGGTAATTTGGGACACATCGTGATACTATTTCAGATACTCTGACTAGGGTCTATAGTAAGATATGTTGTAAATATCTTTACCTCAATTACATCATATTTAATTTTGGGCTTGGTTTATACTACAGAAGCAAAGTTATTCAAAAAACAAAATGTCGGCTGAGAGGGGATGGGGGTCAGATTTAGTTTAACTTTTCTCTTAAGTCGATATATGAACTTTGTCAAATGTTGCACCCTCGCTAATAACCCACCGACCGGCCGGACAGACGGACTGCCGGCAAAATTAATTTTAAATGCTTATACTTTTTAACATCTAGAGATGTTAAGATAATCCCCTCCACCAAATTTCAGGTTGATCAGAGCAAATTTGCTTTACAACCGCTCACATAAGCAGTGAATCTGAATAACAGGTAAAATTAAACAATAACATAGTTCTGCGACGGCCCTGGTGTAAGCATAGATTGCCCACGAGTGTAGGACTAGAGTCATGAAAGATGTAAAAAAAGCGGATTAGGGGTAGAGAAAATCACTATTATATTGCTATGCCGAGTAATATTCAATTACCAGATTAATTTGGAGGGAAACGGCAAGATGGAAAATTACACAAATCTCAATGAGAGCACTAAAAAGTGTACACACTTTTACTCAATGACTTAACGGAGAAAGAAATAATATTATGGGGGGACATAGATGAACGACGAATGAGTTGAAATTTCAATTAAAATGTTCACAAGAGTGTGAAAGAATTATTTTCACTGTTGGAAATTGTTGGCATTCAATTGAAAACTTGCCCATTAGTCTCTCAGTGGCATTCTACCATTAAGATTTTGGCGGACAGTTCAAAGTGGTTCAAAAGAGTGCGCACATTTCAAAGGAAATCAACCCATGAGTGAAAGAAAGAGCGAGAGAGCTTTAAGATACAAATTACAGTGGCGAGATTTTTTTTCTCCATCTGCAGAGAAGCAACAAATGTGTTGGAAATTTTTTCGAGAACCAAATTTACATAATCACTAGTAGAGATTTAATATTAGGGAAAAAATCACTCTTTTTTTGATGGATTATAAGTTTATTTCTATATATAATTTTTAAAAGACCATTTGGATGATTTGGAATTGTTTATTTGGTGGATATGCTTCCCTTCCATCCATGGTCCAGCGACAATGAAGGCAGTAAGATTGAAAAAAAGTAAATGAAATATTCACGATTTTAACACTTGGGTGTTAGTAATCTTTCTGATTCTTTTGAAGAAGTGTCGAGGGCGGAGGAGCTGGCTCTTTTGAAGAATCTCTTTTTTAATCCGTCAGAATTCATGCGGTGCTCACCGTGGGTGGCTCAAAGGGAGAAAAGAAATTAATGACGATTCTCTGTTCGCATGGCGAAATTGCAATTGCGGATCCCAGGTGTAAAATTCCGCGGTGTTTTTCCTCATTAATTTAAATTTACATTCATTTTGTCGATTCCCCTCCCCTCCCCAAGCCGGCACAACTTTGAGCATCGATGGATGTGGAGCGGTGAGATGAGAAAGATCAAACAAGTTCCGGCAGACTAACACTCTTCGCGAAAGAACATCTCTCTTTTCTTTTTTCACGTGTTTTTTTCTTATTCAGTATTATTTTTCAAGTTGATTGTGCGACTCTTGGGTATGATGATAAAGTCTCTCTGTGCGAAGCTGGGGCCTTGTGAATCACCCCAGAGGCGGCATCGTCGGTAGAGATCAAAGGGAGAAAGAGGAGACACGAAAGCCAAGTGAAGAGTCCAAATGCTATGGGAATAATAGAACTCCTATGTGTGTGCTAAATACTGCGCTAAACATCATACAAATTCTCAACATCATCATCAAGTCGAGCGGCGGAGTCTGTCATTTTCATTGTTTGGCGCTCATCATCCAAAAGTGCCGCCGCATATCGAATTGTCTCTATTAGAGTTGATGAATAAAGGAGGTATAGGAGTTGTCGGTAGCCTTTGTAGCTTCGCTGTCCACCTGGTCCCTATATACATACATATATTTCCCTCTGAACTCTGCAGTTGCTTTTTGTTCGCACTCATATAATGGACGATACTGGCGATACCATAATTAAATGATTTTGTAATTTTGCCGTATAGGGTCACATTTTAATATAGGGTATACAATGTTCATTTACTTTGCACCTTTAGCCAATATTCACACGTTCAGTTGGATAATGTGTCTTATGGTGATGTCACACAGCAATAGTTTCATGCAATTAAAAGCTATTTGATTTTATATTTCAGTGGAAAAATTTTAAATAAAA
>CAKKOB020000119.1:16335-26527 GCA_918844115.2 Phlebotomus perniciosus | reverse complement strand
CTATTTTTTAACCGTTAGTGTCTATTGTATTCATCGCTGGAGAGTTCACCCGGAAAAATCAGTGAAAAAATCCTGACTCGCCGGGGATCGAACCCGGGGCTCTCTCATCATCAGGCGGATATCCTGACCACTGACCCACGATAGCCCTTGATGGAACAGTTAAAAAATAGCCCTAAGTTTTAATTTTTTGAGTTTACATGAATTGCAAAATCACAATCGCAGATCTTTCTTTAGTTTTCATAGTTTTTAAGAATTAAAAAACTCAAAAATTGCCACTATTTATTGGACTGTTCCATGAGTAGGGCTGTTCCACGAGTGGTGCTGTGACCCTAGCCCTTATAGCGGGCATACACTTACGACTTAAGTCTCGTTCAATTCCATTAGCAGCATACGAATTTTCGAGACTTAAATCGTAAGTGTATGCCGGGTATGATGTACATTATCGAGGCAATGAAATTATGGGAAGTTGTGTTTAATCCTAGCTTATGAATCAATTTGAAGACTTGGCGAATGAACATCTGAGCTATCCACATATAAAAAAATATAAAAAATAAGTGTTTTTAAGATGAAAAACATTTTTCACATATTTGACACATAAAATTGACTTAAAAAATGAGAAAAAAGACTTGCGTATTTGGAAAAAAAAAACAAATAAAAATAATAAAGATAATAATTATTTTAGTTAAATTTCCAAAAACATCATTATGGTTATGGTCCTTTTACACACATGAACAATATTGAAAAAAAATCCTAGGTTCCCTCAATGTCACCCAAGGACAGCCAAGTCCATCAAACGAGCGGCACTGCAGCGAGTGCAGCAATGCTAAGTGCTATAGCATCAGATGGTAGTTCTGAGGCTTCTGGTGGGGAATTAATCGTGCAACAGCCGCAACAGCAAATGCAGTCGCGTCTTGGTGTAGGACAAGCACAGGCTCATCAGCAATCGCCACAGCAGCAGCCGCCGCAACAGCAACAACACATGCATCATCATCAGCAAATATTAGAGGTGCACGGAAATTCTGGGGATGGAAAAAATGAATTAGATGAATTAACCGCATCTACTACACAAACTAATACAAATGTTCATAGTGCATCAAATAACACAAATGACCCCCCTTCCTCTAATGCCATATTGAGTGTCACATCCTCAAATCAAGAGACACCCCCATGTTCTTCTTCAAAAAGCACATCCACTACACCAACATATACCTCATCAGATTCCCTATCCACATCCATATCTTCCACATCCTGTGCTACGTATAGCAATTACAATTCCCAAAATTTCCAGCAACATGTAAATTTGGTAGAGCCTCTATTTGATAGTAGTGTTCAAAGTAGCAATAGTAATAGTCAAGTAGAAGAACATACCATACCAACAACTGGCTCAAGTCCGGCAAGTACAATGGATATTGATTTGGGCTCCACAACATCATCAATATCATCATTGAATGAACAAGTCGCATTGGATGACGAGCCAGTAAAATATGAGGCAATAACATCGACGTGTCAGGGTGCAACAATAGTAACGTCCAATGGCAATCAATCTGGCACAACAACAGCCAGCCATACCACATCAACGATTGTTCATTCATTTGCCAATGCTGCAAATATTGCTAATAGTTTCATTAATATTTCTAATCTGACAACAAGTAGCAATTTAAATATCACACCAATGGCTGCTGCAGTGCTACCTGTCGCTCAGACAACTGTACCTGTAATGGCGAGTGTTACAAAGCAGTCATTCAGTACAAACTTGATAGTTTCACAGCCTGTAACACATTTTATGAAGGCACTGACTCTAGGCACAGGAGGTGCAAAGAGTGGTATATTTGTGCCAAACGTGATCGCTACGAATATTTCGCCACAATTTACGGTACATCATCATCATCCACCACAGCATCATGCATATGGACTACATCATCATCACCATGGAGCCGGTGGTCCTGCGCCCAATGTAACAGTCAATCCGAATGGAAATTTCAACACAAATCCAACTTCAGGGTTGCGACCGGGTGCATTTCACGGACAGTTCAGACCATTTCTCCAACACAATACGTTTAGTATCACGGGGAATATTCATCATCCTGTTTCTGGTGCTATTCAATCACCCATTTTAGCAGCTCAACTGCAGACTATTAATCAAATTGCTACTAATCAGGCCCAACAGCATCACAATATGAATCTGCATGAGCAACAACAGCATGGTAATATGCATCAATCGCATCAAAATTTAACATCTGGCAGCAATACAATAATACACTATCCGACATCAAATATTGTGATGCAGCAACATTCTAATCAATTTATACAACATCTGGAACGTACTTCATCGCGTTCACAGAGTCCAGCCACATATAATCATGTGCAAGCAGCAAAAATGCAAATGCAACAATCGAATACATCGCCACAGGCAATTGAGGGTGGTCGGCTAGCATCACATCAATATTTTAATATTAACAATGATCAGCAGATACGTGTATTAACACCATCTGAGATAATGAGGACTCTACCGTCGCTGCCCAATCAAGATCTATCCATAAGTTATGATACAACACCAGCCATTTCACATCAAGTGTCTGTAAATACGGCAACACCAACTATGACAAGTTCGGTGTTGACAAAAAAGTCACACAGTGCATCACTGATAAGTGATAAAAATACCAATAGTGCATTTGCACTATTGAGCCACAGCAATGGTTCTTCTTCTTCCACTATTACTACACCCGATATCGCTACTTTGACAACAACTTGCTCTACACCAAACAATTTAACTTCTTGCTCATCCCCAATTATCTCAGCTTTCTCTACCAAAAATTCACAAACACCACCCTCGACTCCGAACACCACGACTTCTTCGACCACGTCAATTTTACATCAAACGGTGAGAAACACGAAAAAGCGAAAATGTGTTCTTGTTTCCGAACTTTTTATCTTTTACATTCTTATTTTTAATTTTTAAAATATAAAAAAAAACAGATAATATGGAGTAATTTGTATTCTTTACGTTTTCAAACAAAATAGGATTCTATAAAAATTGCAAATTTGTTTCAACGTAAAAGTATATTTTTTTTATCGAAAATAATTTTTTTCTTTAGCTTTTTTTGCAATTTATTTCTTTTAGTGGGATTTTTTACAGATAAAAAATATGAAAAATCGCTGGATTTTTATAGAGTACCTAATGGGGTTTTTTTTGCATAAGAAAAGGGAAAGAAACAATAAAATCATTTGTTTTGGATTTTGCTATCTATAAATTCTATTTTAATTATCATTTCTTTTTGAATGATATCGTATTTTCTTCAATTATACAATTGTGATTTTTGCGTCTTGTTGTATCGCATGTATACTTGAGATAATTTTATTTATGCATCAAAAAACTGTTTTTAAAAGCGAAAAGAGATCTTCCTCTTGTCATTGAGCAGAAAAAGAACCTTAAAAACATTGCTGGAAAAGTCTATGAAAAGTTTTCCTATCATCCCACCACAATTCCCGAATCACAACTTCCTTCCAATTGTGTCTCGCATTTTGTGAAGTTCATTCTAGTTCATGTGTAGAAAAAATAGTAGAAAATAGTACATATTGTAGAAAATAATGCTTTGCATGTCATCTCATTCTTCTCTTTAGTAAAACATCAAAACCTACATTATTGAAAGTCTAATTTCGAATAACAAAATACCTCTAAATTTCATTAAAAACAAATATTTCCAATTTTAAAATTCAATATGATTTTTGTTAGGACCTAAAAAGATAATATTTTGAATTTCATTTATTACACTTAAAAAAGGAATTTCTTGAGATGTTTTCTTTCATTTGATAAAATGCATTATTTCGCATTCGATAAAATTCTTGATTTTTTATAACATTTTTTTTTTTGGATTTCCTCCTACGCATTGAATACATTTTGCATTTAACTATATGCAATGTATTCAAAATTGTATTTTATTAGGTAAAGCTTTTCTTCTAAGAAAGTCATAATTCAAGTATAAGTTGTGCATGTTATATAATATATTATATTATTTTTTTTATGAAATTGGAACAAATTAATTTTGAAATAATATCTTTTTTTTTACTAATTCAATTGAAGCAAATAGTGTAGAGTTAACGTAGAAGAAGCATTAGACATTATTTTGGTTAAAATGTAAATAAATATAATGATTCAAGTAGTTGATAATAAAATCTTCTACAATGTGTTAATGATTTTACTTGCAGGACCAGGAGAAAATTAATGCTCAACAAAAGACAATGCGTGAGCAGGAGCAAGAGCGTCAGTGGAAACAATTGCAGGCGAATAGAGCAAGAGAACAACAGATGCAACAGCTTGTCATTCACAATCAAGGTGGACAAGGTAAAATTCTGCAAAGACGCTATATAAATTTAGAATGTTTTGAGTGATTTTGAATTTAATTTTTTTCCCTATTAGAATCATCTCTTCAATTGCAAGTGTCGACTCACAATGATGGGAACTCCATTGGACCGATGGCCAGCCCTTCGCCCACTTCTCGTCCAATAACTAACTTTGTGACGCCGTCTGCAAAAGGTCGACCAAGTGTTCTTCCAACAAATGTGAATACTTCAGGATATCCTCATTCAACAATGACCCGTCCTGTCTCAGTACAAATTCCACGTGGTCAACAACAACAGACTCGAATGACACAGAGTCCCTTTTCGCCACAGTCACAAGCATCACAATCACCACATGATCAATTTCCCAGTTCACCTGTGCCACAAGGAATGGATACCTTCTCTCGCCCACCATCTGAGGGTTCGCAACAGGATCAATTTATATTGGTGAGTTGTTCATAAAATATTCAACACAATACCTATTACTTTTACCTCTGTTAGTCTATTGTGGTAATAAGTTGAGAATTTTTATTTCTTGTCCATTTTCTTTAGTTGTTAAGAAATCACTAAAATTAAATTACATAGTAAAGAAAAGGTGATTTTGAGGCGATTTTCTCATTATTTCCGTTAATTTCATACATTATACAAGAAAATAAAAAATAAAGTAGGAGGCTCTTGAAACATTCCTGCTTTTTTTTCTCAGAATGATCTCAGAAATCGGGTAGTCATAAGATTTTATTTCAAATATAGATATTCAAACATAGTTTAAACATAGAAATAAGTATAAGTATTCGATTAGAATCAATAGTTTTAAAGTGCTAACAAACGAATAAAATCACAGCTAATATTTTAGTTCATTAGCGTTGGTGAGGGGTGAAGATTTTTTTGGACACTGTTACTGTTCTAATTATTTGATGGCGTAATCATTAACAAGTTTACACATTCGATCTACATATTAGAGATTCTTGTATCTATTGAAGGATCATTCCAAAACCATAGGATTGAAAATCGGTAAAGAATTGTGATATAGGTTGAAAAATTGACTATAGTTAATGAATTATGTCATTTAGAATTCAGCGAAAAATTGAGCCCATGATTACTGGGGGGTTATTCTCGAGTTCATACGAAAATTTCCAACGAGAAATATTCTCCGCGAATTTTTTCCCTGACTTTTCTCCGTCTCTCAAAATGTGATTGTTGTCAAAAAATGCTTCCTGCAAATCACATATTTACGTTTAAAACCCTGTTTAAAATCCTTGCAAGTATAAATAATAAAATCCCGTTCCATTTTTCTGGAAAACTTGAAAATTTATATATTTTCGTTAAATAATAAAATATAAATAAAGTAAGGAGGGAGTGCATCTTTGTATCCATTCTCTATTTTAAATAATAAAATTCTGAAACGCGATTCAAGTGGGAAGAATATTAAGTTGGGGATTTGTAAAAAACTGTAATTGTAAGGAATTGCAAAAAAAAGTCTTCAAACATCCAAATTGACAATATTACTATTTAATAATTTAGTAAATTACTAATCTTAAATCGCGATTTAGCATATTTATTTTATAAAATACAGAATAAATACAAAGTTGCATTCTTCCATACCAAAATATATATTTTAATTCAAATTTTAGGAGAATTTTTGGATATTATGACTATTCAGGATGAACATGCCTTTTTCATCTCTATAGTTGATTTCACTTTCTGTTAGTGTCTAATTCTGATCCTTAGATCAGGTAAAATTCAAACATTTTAATCATTCAAATATACGAGTTTTGAATTGTGATCCCTGTTAAATACCTGTGAAAATATAGGGATTAATGGTGTCCTTCTATCTGGCTAGAAAAAATTGCTGTTTTTCCTTCGATATTGAGACAACACATTTGTCCACTAGAATCGTTTTTCACAAGGAATGTTGTTCTAAAGTTAATTGTTCGGTTGATTCCCTGATTTAAGCACTTTTTATTAAGATGCGCCAGCAATCCCTGAGTGGAAATCATATCACAATTTTCATCATGATTGTAGCAAGGTCTTTTTATAACAAGAGGAATTAACTTAAAATTTGCTAATTAGAAAAATTGACTTTGATCTCTCCAAAATTTAAATTTCCTATTCTGTTTACCAAAAAATATACAAGCAGTATAAACTGAAAAATTCAAAGTCGATAAAAAATTTATAGCGTAGTTTTAATTCCAATATTTTTACTAACATTAATGCTTACCATTATCTAGAATCTTAATTTACAGTTTAAATAATTAAAATGTGTGAAAAATTGGCCAAAATCGCTTTTTAGAACGTTGAAGTGAACGTGGGAAAAGTGAATTCCCTGGCTCAGACCTGGGGAAAAATTCCAACGGTTGCCGTTGGAAAATTTCTCATGGGAAAAATCCGAGAATCGGAAAAAATGAGTTCCATACGAAAACGCCATCTTTTCTCATAAGAATAATTTTCCCAAAATTCGAGAATAACCCCAATGGTAAAGTAGCTAATAACCATTATTCTTTTGCTCTTACAGTCACCGCAGGCTAACAGATCATTTGGTCATCAGAGTCCAAATCCAGCACCTAATCGTAGCCCAGCGTATGTGGGACAGCAGCCTAGTGTGCAAATTCCTGCGAAACAGATCCGCCTAAACATTGACAACACAGGATATGCTCATGCTCCAGGGACACCTCGACCCACAGCTAGTACCGGCATTATGAGATCAACAGTTTACGCTACCAGACCACTGTTTAGTGGCAATCAAACTTCACCATTCACATCACCACGTCCATCGGACACATTCCAAAGTCAGCAGACTCCAACGCAGCCGCAGCAGTATCAGCAACAGCCACAACCAGAAGGTAATAGGCAATTACGAGATTTGCTGCAGAGACAACAGATGGTCACACCCAATTCCACGGGAATGGTATCACCACAACAACAGCAACAGCATGTACAATCACCGCAATCCCAGAATCCACCTCCATCTCCAAGGTGGAATATGGAAAATGTTGATGAGCAACCTGCAACCACATCACAGCAGCAGCATCAACAGGCACCAGACAATATAACGTTCCGTCAACCCTTGCCACCTGGCTTGACCTCACGGCCACAGCGTATGCAATTGGCCACAGGTCCAGTTTTGGTGCGCCCCGGACAGCAACAGATGCAACCGCAAGTGTCAATTAACAATCAAATCATCAACACTCGCTTGGCACAAATTCCACCAGAATTGCGTCAGAGAATGATAAGACCACAAATTGTGACAAGTGTTATTGCATCAAATCAACAATCCCAAATGATCATGACACAGCAGTCTAATATTATACAGCCGGGTAATATTATGCAGCAATCTCAAGCGCAGCAACATCAACAGCAATTTGGGGTGAGAAAAATTGATCAGTATGGTCAATTGATTGGCAATCAAGGTGGCAGTAATCAAAATCAGATGCAGCAACAACAACAAATGCAACAGTCTCAGCAAGATCAGCAAAATGTTGCCCTATTAGCTCAAAAATTGGACAGGATTCAGCCTGGAAATATCAATTCGGGTGGAAATCTGATTGATGTTCGTCAGGCGACATCTGATTCTTCTCACATGACCGGTACTGGTGATTCTGAAACACCAGAAATTCCAGACAATGTAACGGCAGAATTGGAGAAGCTTGAACAAGAAGAAAGTGGTGGTATGGGTGAAGTTGAGGGAGTGGGAGATATTCTTGGTGGACTCGGGGATGATGATGAAGAACTTTTAGTGTCTCTAACAGCGGAAATGGGAGCAGATTTCAATATACTGGAATATGCAGATCCCGAATTGGACACATTGAATGATGGTGAAAAGGCCAACTTGTTGGACAGTTTAGAATTGGACGAGGACTCAGAAAAGGACGATAAGCCAGGAAAGAAAGAATTGCCAGAAAAGGATGATGGTTCAGGAGGGCAAATTAGATCCACGACAACAGATATAACATCGACTACGAATAATATGACTCAGTGTGAAACGATGCACACTATAAGTGGGAATCAGAATATTACGCTAAGCAATACAATGCATACAATGCAAGTAATGCACCAGACAACAACCCAAGCGGGTGGTCATAACACAAACATGAGTGGCGGTACTTTAATACAACAATCACAAGTATCACAAAATCCGCAAATACAGCAGCAGAATATTGTGTTGGACAACAGTCAACAGTTGCACCAACAGCAACAACAGAGGATTCATCAATTGAAGATCTTGCAACAGCAACAACAGCATCAACAACATACTCAGGTCCATCAAATTATACCTGCCAATCTACAGCAAATTCAACAGCAAATGCTACAGAAGGTAACAAAAATCTGCAATATATTTTATAATGTGTACATCGTCAATTCCTTAACCAATGAAAAAAACTCGCAGGTGCAACAGGCGGCTGCCATGGGGAAACCAATGCAAGTTGGTACACAGTTGATGTCAAATGGGGCAATTGGAATAGTTACGGCTAATAATAACGTTCAAGTTAGTTTTCCCGGGCTGATGAATCGAAATGGGTAAGTAATATCTTGAAGAGAATTTTGAATATTTCCTATATACATATAGGATATACATATTTCTTATTCTTATGTTTTTTGTAGTCAACAATTGGTAACACAGCATCGACTACAGCCACTTAGAATGCCTACAGCTGGGCAGGATCATCAGGTGCAGCAGCAGCCAAATCAGGGACCACGAATGATTCTCCAGCAACAACTGCAACAACAATCACCACAGATCAATAGAATTGCAATAGGAAATACACAAGGACAAACGCAGGGGCAAATTAATCAGCCACCACCACCGCCTTATCCTGGTCCACCACCGCCATACCCCGGAAGTTCACAAGTGCCTGCGCAGCAAACATCAAATCAGGTAAGGACATGTACTTACAATATTGTAATATCAAGTGGAGGGTAGTTTAATTATTATAATAAGTGGTATGGTGATAAATACATATTCATTCATACGATTAGGTAGAGAAATTATTTAACTTTATTGTTGATGAGGGACAGTAAATTTATTGTATTCATCGGTTTTGTACCGTGTTATCACAGGTTTATTGACAGCGCGTTAATAATTATTTTATGTTAACAAATTATACAGCTACCACATCAAATTCATTAGCTCCGTTATGAGCTTATTCTCGAAAAATTTTCGTATTGGTCGCGGTTTTAATTACATTCATATTCTTCATCCTGGATGCGAAGCAAATAATGAAATTGATTCAAAAATACTCATATAAATACCAAAAAAAAAAACATCAGAAACGCTTTTCCGATTTCATCGGATTCAGTTTTTGCTTTTTTCTTAATTCAATTTTCCGCCATACTTTTTATTGAATTCAATAGTCTGTTCGGGAGGTAAAGAAATTTCAGTCTAATCAAACCATTACATTAATAGGTACCTTGTCACATTTGAGTTCAGTAATTTTTTTAATAGTGGAACTACCTACCAGTCGGTATATAAATTTGTCCTACTAGCACTTATTGTATTCAAAAACAAATATATCTTCTTAATTTTCCAAAATATAATAGGTTAATTTATTAACTCAACGTTCAATGGAGAAAAAAATTACACCCAATCTTATGACACAGCAATGTATGTGACATGTGTATTTAAAGTGAGGTATAAAATTTGTCCGGTATTGTAACATTTGACTAGTTAGGCTGTGACTCAAACATGGATCATCAAACATGGTGGTTTGTGTAGTACCTTGGGTCCATTAAATTGATTGAGAAGATTCATTAGCGGATAAAAAGTCATAGATAGAGGAGCTTTGTATGTAAGGCTCCAAAAAGGGTGTTGAAAATGTTGAAAATGTCCGAAAAATTGATAAATTTGTATGAAAGTTAC
>CAKKOB020000118.1:46258-91771 GCA_918844115.2 Phlebotomus perniciosus | reverse complement strand
TTTTTCTTTTGTAACTATGAAATGTAACTAATTCAGGTATTAGTACATGTAATAGAGTAGGTCTTGGCGGATTTTTTCATAAAAAAAAAATTTGGAAAATTTTCAAAATTCAGCCGTTGAGAGATGGAATGGTAAAACCTTCATTTTTTACGGTTGTCACGATTATAGGATGTAGTTTTATCCGAAATCAATAAAACCAGATTTTTCTGTTAGCGTATGAATGTGGCTCGTGATTAACGAGGAATTTTTTTTAAAAAAATTTTGTCGATTTTTGACACAACTTTTTTTTAGAAACTGAGCCCAATTTTTTAAAAAAAAGTTGTGCCAAAAATCGACAAAATTTAAAAAAAAATTCCTCTCGTTAATCACGAGCCACATTCATAAGTTAACAGAAAATTCTGGTTTTATTGATTTCGGATAAAGCTACATCCTATAATCGCGACAACCGTAAAAAATGAAGGTTTTACCATTCCATCTCTTTGAAAATTTTCCAAAAACTTTTTTTTATGAAAAATCCGCCAAGACCTGAATTAATTACATTTTATAGTTCAAAAAAAAATGAACAAAATCACTATTTTTTTCCTATGCGAAACCCGCATAACCCCTTAATGAACTCGGACCCTGGATATTATCAGCCTAATGTTGAAACCAGAAATTACTTCAGTTGTACCGCTGCTTAGCACTAATCAAGGATTAAGGTTAAGCCAGTCCTAATTATTTATTGTATAGGTAAAAACTTAGAATAGAGCCTTCACAGAAGTAAAATGCGTAGTAGTAAACCAGTAGATGCGCGGAAAACTCGGGCCAGCATTCGGAATTTCCAAAGTGGCAGTTTCCCGCCAAGCTAAGCTAAACATACATCCGCTCTTGGCATCCATTTCCATTGCGCCTCTCGACTCACTTTGATCCTCGCATAGCTCGCATATATTGTTCGGTTCGGACACTCAATGCGATCATTCGCATCGCATCAAGTAGAGAGAATATTAGATTGGAGTAGGATGCCGATCACGATTAGAATCAGCTGCATCCAGGCCGCCAAACGGGTCCATTATGCATCCCCTTTTTATGAATCAGATACAGGAGAGCCTTGGAAATTGCATCATAGGGACCTAAAAGCGCCCTCTATACATTTTGTAAATTGCTAGTAGAATTTCAAAATTGTAACGGAATTTATGTCTAGTCAGCCCGCATTAGATGATTTTCGAGCCTCTCTTTGTATCGGGAACTTATCAGTTCAATTTACCTTTCAAACTGAGTTAACTTCCGGATCTTCATGAATAAGATCATTCCTGATGTACCAGGGGAGCCCACATAAATTCCTCAACACTCTGGACTGAAAACCTTGCAGAACACTGAGATTGGAGAAATGTGGTGGTTCCTCATAGCTGGATTCCGTAGCTTTAGATCGGTTTGAGCGACTTATAGATCCGGAATTTGTTGAAAGGAAGTCTCTCTCCTTGTATTGATTTATTCTTTATTTTTATTGTTATTCTACATCAACAAAACTCCCTAACAAAGTGATTTAACTTAATTATTTCTTAAAATTATTTATTCAAAAAGTAAATATGGAATTATGTTGTATTCTCCCTTTCTTATGAAAACCCCTTCTGACCAGAAATCATTTTGGGAATATGGCGGATCCAACTTAATGTTTACCATATCGCAATCAATTTTGCAAAACAAATCGTACCATTGCTGTTTTTCCAAATCAAGTTTGTGCTTAAAAGCTACAACTGTTACTTGATAGTCCCAACTCAAATCCCAATTATGTTTAATTTCTGTCTCCATTTGTACGTAATTTGCAAAAAATACATCTTTTTTGAGTTGGCAAGTTTTAATTTTCTGAGTCTGTTTTCTTTTGCTAATAAACGCAAATCCAAGAAGACATCTTGAACTGATACTTTTAAAGCTTATAGACATTTCCGATGATGAATCATTTCTTAGTTGAAAGGGACCTGGGAAGCATCTTCTCATATTTCCTGTAACTCCCCAATCAAATGACAGAGGATTTACAACATATGCGTATCCTCGATTTCGAAGATCATGTGAGAACTTTGAATTTGTTTTTTCGTCACTTTTGATGTCTTTTAGAATCTCGAAAATCTCTTCCGTTTTGAATAGAGTTGGATATTGCAAAATTATTTCAGTAAACCATTCAAGTTTCATGATCGGAAAACGGATTTTATAGAAAACATCTCCGAGAATCAGTCGAAGATTTTCCGGTTCACATGAAATATTTTTCTTTTCGCAATTGAATTTGGCCCAGTTTAGAATTCCGTTGAATATTTTCATTTCGTCGCAATCAAAGTTTTTCAAATCAGCAATTTCTTTCAATGATTCCAACGGAAGATTGTTGAAGATTTCTTTATGATCTTTTTCCCAAGTTAACCACTCAAAATTATGTTGTAGACGTTTTAAAATCTTTTCTTTCAACTTCGAATCTTGACTTAGAAATGAACTTTTCGCATAAAATCCAAGACAATTGTCGCCATTTACAACTTCACACAAATGCGTCTCACATTTCTCAATCAAAGGTTTCATTTTGAAGTGATAAGCTACCTTGAGAACAGCCAATCCGTCAATTCCATCCACATCCAGGTCCACGTTTCCGGTGTAGCAAAACTTGAGGAAACAGAGAAATGCCTCTTCCGTTGCATCTTCGATCAGCAGCTCGTCATTGTCCAGTTTAATGTTGCTGAAGACATTGTAGAACTCGTAACAGCTTTGACTGAGGATGAGTTTATGTCCGGGAATTCGCTTCCTATCAACTCCGACTATAAAAGTCACATCGGAGAATTTTCGATTGTTGAAATATTTCAAAAATCGATCATCCGCGATGAAAAGATCCTCACTCCAACCATCGTCAACGTTATCAGTTGAATTAGCCATTCCAAATTTAAAAGAAGTTCACTTATTGTTGAATTCTTTTACAAAATTTCAATTTTTTTTATGCACAGCTCTCTTTGCATTACTTTACCACTCAACTGTTGAACATGAAGTGTTTGGCAAGAACTTGGCAAGAACCAGAGAAAGTCCCTTCGAGAAACCCTAATGAGCAGTTTCTGTTAAAGCAATTAACAACCGGTAGCAATGGCTTAATCACCCTAAAATTTCTACCTCTACCCTCCAGGGACAATAAATGATGAATTTTTAAGTGACGACTTGGTACTTAAAATCCACTCTGTTTGGATCGTTTGCATTTAAAACTGTTAGAAAATTTTTTACCCGTTTAAAAGCGTTTCAACGATGTTGAAACAAGTTTTAATGCATTTTAGAAACCATTAAAAAGTGTTTTACCGAAGATTAAAAGCGTTATGGCGCATTTAAAACCGTTAGAAGATCTTTTAACGAAGTTTAATAGCGTCTAAACGCATTTTTACTCGTTTAAAAGCGTTTCAACGAAATTTAAAGAGGTTTTAATGCATTTTAAACCATTAAAAGGCGTTTTAACAAAGTTTAAACAAGTTTTAATGCATTTTAGACCATAAAAAATCATTTTAACGAGGTTGAAACAAGTTTTAATGCATTTTAAACCAATAAAAAGCGTTTTAACGAAGTTGAAACAAGTTTTAATGCATTTTAAACCAATAAAAATCGTTTTAACGAAGTTGAAACAAGTTTTAATGCATTTTAAACCAATAAAAATCATTTTAACGAAGTTGAAACAAGTTTTAATGCATTTTAAACCAATAAAAAGCGTTTAACAAAGTTTAAACAAGTTTTAATGCATTTTAAACCATTAAAATGCGTTTTAATAAAGTTTAATCGCGTTTTGGCGCATTTTAAACAGTTAAAACGTGCTGTAACGCTGTTTTATAGCATTAAAACGCATTTTAAACCATTAAAAAGCATTTTAACGAAGTTGAAACAAGTTTTAATGCATTTTAAACCATTAAAAAGCGTTTTAACAAAGTTTAAACAAGTTTTAATGCATTTTAAGCCATTAAAATGCGTTTTAACAAAGTTTAATCGCGTTTTGGCGCATTTTTAACATAGTTAAAACGTGCTGTAACGATGTTTTATAGCATTAAAACGCATTTTAAACCATTATAAAGCGTTAGAAGGCGTTTAACCGTGTTGTAACGCATTTCAAACCAGTAAAAAGCGTTTTAACGTAATTTAATTGCGTTTTAACGCATTTCACCGCGTTTAAAAGCATTTTAACGTACTTTAATTCACATTTAATACTAATCGGAATAAATTTTTGCTGCATAAACGGGCTAGATTAAAATTTGATCTTAGAACCCTTTTGATCCGAGCTGTTTTAGCGTAT
The DNA here is from genome assembly GCA_918844115.2 of Phlebotomus perniciosus. Classification (NCBI taxonomy): domain Eukaryota; kingdom Metazoa; phylum Arthropoda; class Insecta; order Diptera; family Psychodidae; genus Phlebotomus; species Phlebotomus perniciosus. The sequence continues at coordinate 87,498 of CAKKOB020000118.1, read as the reverse complement.
AAACGTAGTAATTGAACTTTAATTCCAATCCACATCCTTGAGAAAACTCACTTCAATTCGATCAATCAAATTTCAATTAATCCAAATGAAATTTCAATATCTTCTTACCTCTTAATTGACAAACAATCCTCCGCATCTCCAGCTGAAAATCAAATAGAGCCACAGACAAGACTTTACTGTAAAACAAATGTTTTATTCCTCAGAATCAAAATCCACAATTATGAATTTCTTTTCTCTCCGAACTTGAATTTTTTTTTCCTGCTTTTAATCGTCACTTTCTCTGGTCTTTAGAAGCCTTTTTTATTATTTTCAGGCAGAAACTCCATTGCAATTTGTAAAATTGGATCGGTTTTTTTTGGGGGCTTGCTATACAACAATTTCATGATTTATTCTGATCAAATAAGAGACATGGTTGAAAAAGGAGGATTGACAATCTTGTCCGGAGAAGCTCAACTTTTATTCAGTAGTGTTTTTGATTTTCTGCAAAAGAAATTATCAAAAAAAGAGGAAATCAATCTCTCAAAAAAATTCTCTCTCATCTTTAATATCTCACACACAATATGTAAATCCCAACTCACTTTAAGCTATCACAGTGTGGCTTATACTCCATGGGAGTATTGGGAGGTAAGTTGAGAATCCGCCTGAGTGTGTCCCTTATTCTAGCTGTACTCGCCTGATCTGTCGCCGTGCGATTCCACACAGACAGCAGATCCTCCTGAAACTCAATCATGCGAAATGAGCCCCATTAGTCTGGTCGCTCCTCAAGTCTCTCAAAACTCAACCAGAACTCTCAGTTAAAGGGGAGAAAATATAAGGGATCATTATCTGACAACTCGAAAATGATAGGGAATGGCCTTTATAGTAAGCTCCGCCCACATTTTTCAAGTCACACCCCTTCCAGTTCAAAAATGTCAAGTTTGGACTTGGCGGAGTGTCACGACACGTTGCGTTTGTTGGATGATAAAGTCTGTTGCTTTTTTTACTGAACGGGTTTGATGAAATTCTTTAACAACTTTTTGAAAAACTTTTTCAGAAACTGATCTAAAAGTGATCTAAAAGTGTTATTCAATTTTTTTAGCACTACTGGTCTAAAAATGGTCTAAAAGTGTTGAAAATTCAAAGACCTTTCCATTGAGTACCCACATGATGGGTTTGGGGCGAGTAAAATCCTTTAAAAGAAAATTTTAATCATTTGACATTGAAAATCGTTAGACGGAATGGTTCAAGGTCATAGGCATGTATGGACGAAAAGTGCGTTTAGTGAATCTACAAAACATATGTGAAAATGAAAAAAATCGTAGGACTCGTTTTCGAGATATACCAAAAAATATGTTTTTATAGGGGATAGGGGGGCTTTTAGTCCTGATCCCAGTGTTGTCTTTAGGGGGGGGGGGTCCCCCATAGACCCGAAGTCTCTATCTGCAACTTTTTGGCCTCCAGGTCAATAACAGATGGATAAACATTTGGATTCCAGTATTGCCATTTTTGTGTCGGGGCAATAAAATGGAGTTGAAGTTTAGTTGAAAATATTTTTGAAGGGTTGGAACGGGCTTATTTTCTGTATGGACATAGTTTTTTGGTCGGGAATGGCTTCCTAAGTTAGTAACGCCCACATTTTGAACACAAGTGGGCGGAGCATTTTAGAGGGCGGGGCTTCAATGGCAAATAAATTGTATTCTATGAATGTTTCCTTGGTTAATGCGATTTAAAATGGGCGTAACTTCTTAGTGGGCGTGTCCTAATGTCACTACTGACGCGTGAACTAAAAACTCCACCCATAATAAAAGAAAATGTCCTAAAGGGGGCGTAACCAAACAATTTTGGACGTAAACCTATCGCTAAACTGGTAAAAATCCTTCCGAATTTGCCAAATAATTTATCCCTTTGGGAGAAAAGATGGTGGGGATGAGACTTACCGGGAATCTGGTGCACAGAACAACACCACAGATCTCGGGTCCGACGAGAAACTGCTCACCCAGCATAGCCATGCAGACAGTCTCCCAGGCACGATCGATCTTATTCTTGCGCAGCTTTATCACCCACTTTCCCCCTTTGGCATTGCCCGGATCCTCCCACATTGGCTTTATTCCACTCTAAGAGAAACGAAACATTTTGTTGGATTGAAATTTTGGATTCTGATTCCATTTCTAAAGGCAAAAAAATAGAATTTCGAAATGTAAACAGAATTTTAGGAGAAAAAACCTAAAACCTAAAAAAGTAATTTGCCTGAATTTCCTACCAGAAATTTGCCTAAAATCTATAAGAAATTTACCCAAAATCTCTACTAGAAATTTACTAAATTTTCTTACCAGAAATTTGCCTAAAATCTATTAGAAATTTACCCAAAATCTCTACCAGAAAGAAATGTGCCCAAATTCTACAATAGGACATCAAGCGAAGACACAAAACAAACACCATCTAGTAAAGACACACTATTTAGTCGAGACATTAACCCATTTTCCGAGAAAACATTACAAATTTCAGGCAAACATTCCGCTATTTATAAATCTCTTTCAATATAGGGAAAAACATTTTCATTCATTGTCCCAATCACGCGAAAACCCATTCAACACATCATTTAATTTCGTCTATAATTCACCCGTATATTTCCAAGAATCTCATTTGAATATTCATTAGAGAGTAGAAACGTGTTTTACAGCTAAACACTCAACAAAAGCCGAAAAACTCGCCTCTCTCTCTGTCCACCAAAAATCCTTATCTAACTTCGCGGGAATTCCGCACCCAATAATTTACCGATAAGAAGGTGAAAGCTAATCAATTTCCCGCTAAATATTGAGAATATTGTGCGTTTTGGGGGACAATTTCCGGGTGAAAAAATTGACCCTTTCGTGATCGGAAGAGAATCTTGCGGTGCTTTCCAGTGCTCACCGCCATGTGGCGCTGAAAGCACCGGAATCATTATGCGTCCGGGAAGCGGAATAAATGACTTAATTTGAGCGTCATGGAGTCCCGGAAGTCACTGAAAGTGACTGAAGGGGTTCTATTCCGTATCCGGAGGGGATTTTCCCGGAAGAATTGACTTCCGGGGCTTAAAAAAATGGATAAAATGAGGTTTTTCTGAATACCTTGAAGAGATGAAGTTCACGATAGGGCTTCAATGCAGTCGGCTTGATGAGGTGACAATACAGTGACCACCACTGCTCAACACTGGCACACCTGCCCACGATGTGCAGTGACTTCCCGTACTCCTGCTGCAGGGAAGAAAAGACAGAAGCACGTGAGGAACTTGAGAGCTTCCGGAAGTGCAGAAAACCGGGGACTTACCTCAGTGGTTTTCACTTGTGTTATTGTGTTATGCGTCCGGTGGCAGCCCTTCTTGGCGAACCACAGACAGTAGTTGTACTGCAATTTGTGCTCTCCCGGGCCAGGTTCCAGAGGTCCAAGCTGTTCTATGTCGTAGTCAGTCTCAGTGTCGCTCTCATCACTGTCACTTATGTAGGGCTTAATCCTGGGCCGAAATCAAACAAAACACCCCATTAGAGTGCCTCCACAGTCCCCGGGAAACCCCTTCCGGCAATCTCACACCGACAAATGAGGTGGAAAATGCCTAACCTACATCTTGGAAGCAGAGAGCGACTCGGTCGCCCGCATACTTACATGTCAAACTTGGACATCTTTTCGAGCAGACTTTATCACTTCTTCCACACCTGTGAGGATCACTCCTTGTACTGTAAACTCTCCACTTTACACTGATCTCTCCTCTTTTGGCCACTTTTTCACTTACAATTCACTTTTAAGCGGACTTTTAGCTGTTTTTTTGCAACGCACTCTTGGTTTTTCTCTCGCCAAAATTTCTCATTGACATGTCAATATTTTCTCCACGCACCCGTGTTTCGCGGAAAAGCCGCTGGCGCTATTGCGTCTCAGCTAAAGTAATTGCGTGTCAGTTGCACGCAACTGAAGAAACAGTCAATAAGATTTATCTCTCTTCTAGCTCTTTTAGGGAAATTTTTATATAAAAAGAAGGATTTAGCAGTAGATATTATAGAAAAGCGAGCTTTTCTTCAAAACTAGCATCTTGAATTTCGTTATTTTGCAATATTGCAGTAAAACGCGCAAAAAAGTCATTAATTTCGAATAAGACAACCCCACAGAAATTCTGTCTTGATCGAAGGAGTCAACAGAATTGTCTGTGGAATTCTTACAGAGTCCAATAATCGCTTCTTGCTGACATTATGGGGGTTTATTTAGAAAAATCATTTTGTAAAACGTGTAAAACAATCCAAATCAATTTAAAAGAAAATGAAATATTCTAATTGAAGTAATGCGCCACTAAAATACAAGAGAATTGTGATAGTTTCAAATAATTCCTCTACTAAAACTATCTTTTCCCGGAGGAAATCTTGTTTTCTTCTTCTTCTTCTTTTTAAATTTTTTGGCCGGAGCAAATCTTGTTTTTAAGACTTTTTAAGACAGAAAATAGTTACTTGTTCTAGCAACTGTGCTAACTTACTTAACTGCAAATATTGTAGGATCAAGTAACTCTTTTTGGCTAGTACTGTACTTTCCTCAATTTCGAAAAAAAGACTGATTTTACAGTAATTAAGAAGTGATCAGAAAAGTAAGAAATGAGCTTTATTTTGTGCGCAATATTTAAAAAAATGTAATTCACTTTTAAATCCTCTAAATCGTGATTTACGGGAGTGACAGAAAGGGGTGAAACACGCATTTATAATTGCAAAAAAAAACTTTCAGTATAAATCGTATAAGTAAATAGCAAAAAATTCTTTGGAAATCAACTTGGTATGTATATTGGATTCCTTGAAAGTTATATGAAAGATTTCATTTTAATCTGATAAATGATAAAAAGGTAAGTTATATGACTTTGAAAGCTTAACGTGGCCAAAATTGGTTACTTGCTTGGTTACTTTTGTCACAGGCTAATAGACTTCGGTAAATAGCCATTACAACATCTTGTATTTTTATCTCAAGATATCATACTAATAATGTCAAAATTTCCCTGGGAAACGGTAGAATCGGTAGAACAGACACAAGACTGCGATTTTTCAAACATAGTGAACGAAAAAAGTCTAATAATGAGCGAAATTTCGATTTTTAGAAGAAAAAACTGGCAATTTTTTTCCCAGTATTGTTAAAATCCCGTGACGGGTTTAAAATAGCATTCTTTGCAATAATTTTCCTGAGTTTCTCTCAGAAACATTTTTTACTTAATAATTTTATTCTAAAATTCCTCATAATTCCGGAAGAATTAAAGCTTTATAAACTAGACTTTGTGAGGAAGCTCATCAGTGTTTTGGAATACGTTTCCAGAGGTTTAAGAGAAGGATTTTAATTTAAGTTATATAAAAAACAACAACAGAAAATAATATTCTGGAATTTTTTGTCGCTTTTATATTTCTCATATGGTTCAGATGATTTAGATGACATTGAAGTATTATTTTCGTAATATTTGCTGTTTTTTCTTAATTTTTCGTACGATTTTGCTATTCAAAAGAAAATTCCATGAACTATTAGAAATTAGAAAACAGAAATTTCTTTTAAAATATAGCAACAAACTTTAAAAGATTTCTTTCCAATCTATGTAAACATGCGCTCTCATAAATTGTTGACTGAATGGATTTGAAGGGTTAAAAAATCTCTTCACATGGATCTCTCCATGGACTGTGAAGAAATGTCTGCCGGATTTCCCTTGCATTGTCCCCTCAACTTCTTTATAGGGTATCCCGGCAAAGTGTTTCGTCATATGAGTTGGACAATTTCTCGCGAGTGGAAGTGCTGTTGTGACTCCGCAGAAAGTTAAAAAGCAATAAAAAGCAACAAGATGAATTTGTGCCGTTTGTGCTGCCGATTATTCAAGAGATTCCTCTACTTCCTGGCCTTCTTCTTCCTCGTGGTGCTCCTGCCGGGCTTCCCACCCCAGACGACCTTCCCCTTCTCGCCTGTTGAGTAAGTCTCTTGCGGATCTCTTGACCTTGACTCTCCACTCAATCTGCATAATTCGTGCTGACTTGACTTTGATTGCTTGGCGAGTCCGGACTTGATGACGTTTGCTTTTTTCCTCCCTCCGCAGTGTTGGTGGTCCGCCCATGGAGCTGCAGGGGGTTTTAGAGCTGAATACCCACCTGAATGGGGCGGAGCGCCTCATGGAGGGTCGCCTGCACGGACCTGAACACCTGCTGGCCATTGGCAGCAGCATCTACACGGGCATTCAGGGTGGCGAGGTCATCCGCATCAATGGCGATCACATCACACACGTGGCAAAGTTCGGAGCGCCCTGTGAGGGGGCCTTCGAGGAGTCCAAGTGCGGACGCCCTCTGGGCATGTCGCTGGACACCAAGAAGGATCACCTGATCGTGGCGGACGCCTTCTATGGCGTCTGGCAGGTGAATCTGGTGAATGGGAAGAAGCAACTTCTCGTCTCGATGCAACAGGAGGTCCAGGGAGTGACTCCACGACGTCCCCGGATCGCCAATTCGGTGGCTGTTCACAGTTCCGGTGACATCTACTGGACAGACTCGAGTTCGGACTTTGGCCTGGATGACGGAATGTTCACGATGATGGCCAATCCATCCGGGAGACTCGTCCACTACGACAGGGCCAGGAATGTCAGCACGGCGCTCATTGATGAGCTCCACTTTGCCAATGGATTGCTCCTGAGTCCGGGAGAGGAGTTTGTTGTGGTGGCGGAAACGGGAGCCAGTCGCCTGAGGAAGTATCACCTCAAGGGAGCCAAGAAGGGAACATCTGAGGTCTTCCTGGACAAACTTCCAGGTGAGTGATTTACAATGCTAAAAAAAGGTGCAGCGTGAAAAATCTGTCTTATCAGGCTTATCAAACATAATTGCTATTGGTTGGAAACACAGAGATAGAGAGAAAAATTATTCCGGCCTATCAGTCTATCAAATAATAAACATCTTTTCGTGATTCCAAAAATAGAGAGTTCTACAATTTGATTTTTTGAGGGAAGGTATAAATTTCTTTTCTCCTCTATTTTTTTTAAAGAGTATTTATCAAATTTATATAGGTAGGTATTTCAAGTTATAGAAATTCTTCAGCAATTCAGAAATACGACGTCGGAAAAAGTTCCGATATTCAGAAGAGTTGTAGCATTTCACAAGACGTTTCTAAAATTAGGTGAAAATTTAAAATCGAACCCATAGGTAGGACCAGAAATATGGTCGATTTTAAAGTACATTTTTTAATCCTAATTTTTAAGGTCCTTAAGGTCGTTAGGATTTAATACGACCCCGTTTTGGAAAAGTCTCAATCTCAGCTACAACGTGTTAAAATTTGAGATTGATTCATGCCATAGGGACTGAGCTATTCAAGAAATAAAATTTTGGGGTGTTTCAAAATGGCGGATGTGGGGTTAGGGGTTGAGATTTAACATCACCCTCCCCCTTGATTAGGGAAATTTTGATTTTAATCCGTGAATCTGGAAAAAATCACATTTAAAACTACCCCGGAATTTTCTAGTAGGTATAATAAAGATTTCCGGATGTTCACAATGTTTAGAAAACAACTTTCGGAATACTTTTTCTAAACTTACTTTTGTATCGCAAAAATAGGGGCTACGCCACAATCAATATTACAACTAGGGACTGGGGTGGCTAAGCATTGGCGGAGCCAATGCTGGGGCGTACTTGATCCACGAACCCCACCTTGTCCTAGTCCCCATTGTCGTGTAAGAATACACAACACGTCTGATAGCGAAGAGCTCTCGTAGTAGACTGACTAAATGTCTTTGTTTGTGTATTCGTACAAGGATCGAAATGGATCAAGCGGACGCAAGCCTGTGTGTGTGGTGAAACCACCAATAGAAAAGGAAGCCAAGAGCGGGACGATTTTCAGCTTAGCTTGGCGGGAATGCTCCACACTTAGAACTGTATCTAACGTGGATTACCCCTTGATATACGGGGTGTTCCAAATTAGAAACTGTTTCAAATAATGTGGTCTTCAAACGGGCATACACTTGCGACTTAAGTCACGTTCATAACATTAACAACATACGAATTTTCGAGACTTAAGTCGTAAATGTATGCTCGTAAATGTAAGACCCTATCTGAGGTCCGGCTACACCTAGGATCTATTGTGACCCCGTTTTGAAAAAGGTTTCGATTTATCAGCTAAAACATGTTAAAATTTGAAACTGATCCATGCCATAGGGGCCGAGCTATTTAGGAAATAAGATTTTAGGGTGTTTCAAAATGGCGGATGTGGGGGTAGGGGGTGGGATTTGATATCACTATTCTCTGACATCCAGTCGAAAACCGAAATTGGTGCCATAAACGCCTACCCTTTTTGACAACTAGGAATGTCCGATCGATTGATGCAATTTTGATTTTAAGCCGATTATTATAAGCTGTGAACCTATGTATAATATATAAAGATTTCCGGATGTCTAGAAAACATCTTTCGGAATTCGTTTTCTAGATTTTCCTGAACACTTTAGAATTTTTCCGGAAAAAGTACCTATACATTCAGTTCTCGTTTTACGAATTCCAGAAATTACTCTTCATATCTAGTAGAAATTACTAAAATCTCCGAAATTAAATAGATTGAATCTTTCCGGAATCATACTAACATTGTCATCCCAAATTCCTCACCCTTCTGTTTCGTCCAGGTCATCCGGACAACTTATCACCTGCTGAGGATGGTTTCTGGGTGCCTCTGGTGGTGCCTAACGATCGTGAGAATCCATCCCTGATGGGAAGTCTTGCAAAAGTGCCTCTAATCCGCAAATTCCTGCTGCGGACGATCTACGCGGTGCAGACGCCTTTCCGTCTCATCTCCGCCGCCTTCCCCAACATCTACACCCAGAAGATCTACCACGCCATCGGCCACTTTGAGTCGGCATCTGGTATCTACGGTCCTCGATTTACCATTCTCAAGGTGGACTGGACGGGCAAGATTGTGGCCGCCCTGCACTCAACGGACAAAGTTCTGAGCAGCATTTCCCATGTTTTGGAAGTTAATGACTACTACTATCTGGGATCGCCGTTCCAGAAGTACATGGGACGGGTGAAGGTGCCTCAGCATATGCTGTCGAGCGTCAAGAAGGAAGTTCCGAAGGAGACAGCAGCTCCTCCGACGACAACACCTCCTCCGACGACAACACCTCCGCCAACAACGACAACAACAACAACAACAACAACGCAGAAACCTACAACGACTCAACAACAGACAACGACAACGCAGAAACCAACGACAACAACGCAGAAATCAACTACAACAACTCAACAACCGACGACAACTCAACAACAGACGACAACAACGCAGAAACCTCCGACAACAACTCAACAACCGACAAAGGCTCCGCCGAAGACCCCTGAGGAGCCTAAGAAGGACAGCATTCCTATTCGCGAGGACATTCCAAGTGATACGAAACCTCCAGCAGCGCCTAAGCTCAAGGTGATCAAGAAGGGTGGCGAACAGGGCGAGCTGTAAAGTCATCAACAAAGTCATCAACCTCAGTGACTGAGTAACTCTTTCCAATGGACTCTTTGAGGCAGCTGGTACTTCTCTGGGAAAAAATAGGCAGTCTAAAATACAGGTAACATTTCCACGTTAATCACAATCACTGAAAGACATTTGTTGGTTTTATCAACCGAATCAACTTGGTTGATTCGATAAAAAGTTTGTTTCAACCAATCTTGGTAAACTTTGGTAAATTGATTGGGATCTTTGTTAGTATTACTATTCTTTTCTTAAAATCAATTATCGATAAAGGGGAAACAATGAGTTAGATTAACAAAATCTTTGTTGAATTGACTAGTTTTGTTAAATTCTGCAAAAGGTTTGTTAAATTACCAAAACATCAGTAGAAATTGTGGTTCGAAATCAATCTTAAAGCTTCGGAATTCAACAAAACATTTGTTAAATCAACCAAGATACTACTAAACTTTTGTTATATTGACTAAGTTCAACATTTAGTCAATGTTTAGCAATTCTCTGTGAAGATTACTCAAAATTTTTCTGCATCTTTTGTTGATTCAACCAACTTCTTGGTTGATTTACCCAATTCTTTGTCTTTCAGTGCATCTAATGATACTCAAATGCGATCAAGAACTTCGCGCCCCAATATCAGCTCTGAGAATCTCATTCCTTTTCTATTTTTACTCTTTTTGGGACATTATCAGTATAAATAATGCAATTTTTTTTAAAGATGATTCAGAGCAGAGATTCTGCTTCCTTGTCTAACGATAAGGAAGTTATATACATATTATTATATTATAATATTTTTGTTAGAGCAATCATGGTGTCTATTTTTCTTCAAATTACCTCATTTCAACACCTTGATTCCGCCACTTATATCATTTTTCGTGAAGGCATTTACTTTTTATTGCTGTACAATAAAGGTCATGTTGAATGCTGTTAAGAGGAATATAACAGTGATTTATTCATTACTAATGCGGTTTAATGTGAATAGGGCACTTTTTGTAGAGAGATTTTGTGAATTATTTTTTTTTCGAGAGAAGGTTCATTAAAACGACTGTTGAACATTGAATTAGTCTTTTTGCATTTGCAACTGGTGAATTTTTCTTCCAGCGCGCAGACATTGTGTTTTGTGTTCATCATAATGTAAATATATGATAACTCACTGGGGGGAAACAGAACGCGATGAAGTGGTGATAAAAGGCAGATGATAAAAGGAAAACAATGCAGATATAGAGAATGTTGAATATTCGAGTGAAATTCCGCTGCTTCGTGATTTTTTTTGCAGTCCTCAAGGCCTAAATGTTATTGGTTAAAGTCTGTGTGAGAAGCTTTAAATGAACATACAATGTGAAATGAAGTCCATAAAATTACCTTGTGGATGTCTCGTTGGACCCGTGAATTAATGTCGAACTGAGTGATGTGGAATTTCTTGTAAAATTTACAAGAAGTAGTTGTTTTAACTATTTTTTCTTATATTTTTTTCGATTTTTTCAGGAAGATTTTCTCAAATAATTTTAAATGAACATCTATTGCATAACTTAACTTTAAACCAGAAATATTCGATAAGGGGGGGGGGAGATATTATGTTTAAAAAGACGTACACGACTTCTAGTACTTCCACATTTTATAGCAAAGCTTCCCGAGGTTTCAATTCGAAAGCTTTGAAGAGCTTTCACCATATCAATTTTATTTTCTATAATAAAGTATTATAAAGATTTACAAGGAAGCTTTCTAGAGCTTTTTGGGAAAGCTTTATAAAAAAAACTTTCTAAAAAAGCTTTTTAAGAATATTTCGAAACTTAAGCTTTAATGAAAGCTTTGAAACTTTCTAAAAAAGCCTTCTAAGAAAAGTTTCTAAATCTTTATAAGAAGTGTCACTAGAAAGCTTTCTAGAAGCTTTTCAAACAGATTTCATAAAAAAATTATATAAGAAAAGTTTCTGAAGCTTTATAAGAAAGGTTTCTAAAGCTTTCTATAAAAGGGTTTCAAAGTTTTCTAAGAAAGCTTTCTAAAGCTTTTTAGGAAAGGTATCTTGGAATCTCACACGGCGATTTTGGACTGTCAAACTATCGGATCTCTCACTCACTTGGATTGCTATCAATATCTTCACTCTCGTTCTTTGACAGATGTGACAGTCCAAGTGTTAAAGCTTGTTAAGAAAAGTTTGTAAAACTTTCTATGAACGATTTTCTAAAAAAATCTAAAGTTCTGGAAGAAATTCCTAAAGCTCCTGTTCTTTCTTGGATGCTTTCAAAAGTTCTTGGCACTTCCACTCCACTTCCAAAAGCTCTAACGCACTTTTACTCTGAAGTAGACCACTTCTCATCCTGATATCCCCCCCTTGGACTATACATCTCATTTATTTTGCTTATTTAAATTTTAAATGATTTTTAGTTGATTTAGATACTGGAATTGTGGGATGCATTATTGTATACATTCCCCAAAGAGTTAAAGATATTTCTCATTTTCAGTTTATCAGTAATGCAATAGTATTATGGCGTTGTCAGACGTCAACAACAGTTAAGTCAACAATTTCTTACGGTTGAAAGCTATTTAATGGCATTTTCCAGTGGAAAATCATCAAATTTCCACTCAAATCCTGTCTGTTCTACATTATTAAAGAATCTGTAGAAGGAATTTTCCGGAAAAACACAATATTAGTGCGGAAAATGCCGTTCAACCGAATCAGGCGATTAATCACTTATTTTTAGTACTTAAACTCCTGTTGAACGGCATTTTCCGCACAAATATTCAGTTTTTCCGGAAAATTCTTTCTTCATATTCTTCAGTAATGAAAAACAGACAGGATTTGAGTGGAAATTTGATGATTTTCCACTGGAAAATGCTATTAAATAGCTTTCAACCGTAAGAATCTGTTGACTGAACAGTTGTCGTCTGACAGCGCCATTAAGCATTAAGTTTAGTATTTCAAAGAGTTTGAAATGATGGATTGACGAGGCATTAATTAGGAAATTACTTCCTGCTTTTGGGATTTAAACCCAACGAAAGCTCTGAATTTTACCCAAAGATTAAGTTTTTAATAATTTAAAGCTTAAAAATTGTCAAAAATTGCATTAAGAGGCAAATCTTTATGGCTTTATTTGTTCCTCTACTTGAAATTGTTCGCATTTTATACTTGTCTACCTTGTCTACGTTGTTTATCCTAGTTATTTTCTTTGCAGTCTATTGCTTTTTACTTCTCTTTTTGCTTTTGACAAACAGTTCAGGATATTATAAATTATTTTTAATAAAGTGCTCAAAGTTGAGGAAATTGCTATTTCAAAAAAGATTTTTTCCCTTTTTTTCGTGATTCTTGATCTTCGCCTAAACTTTTAAGAATTTAGATACCTATCCAGTTCTTAAACAGACTCTAAAGTTTAATTAAAGTTAAGTTCACCTGAAATACATTGTGAAGACATAATAAGCTGAAAAACTTTGAGACTTTGAGACTTTTATAAGTTGACAAACTATTAAGAAGCTTTACAAAAAATATTACAAAAGATCCAAAAATTTCTCAGAAAACTCTTTATATTGTCAAGAAAAAAAGTTTGAAATTTATTTAAAAACTTTTTGATGCTGTTGAAAGCGCTTTGGAGAAGCTTATCAAAGTCTTGAATTTTACTTTCTTTACATTTCTTCTCTCAAAATATTGCAAATATATATCGCAAAATATTCATATATTGGGAAAATTTTCTGAATACTTTCGCATCTTCCCATAAATATTTTCCAAACAGTCAAATAAATTCCTCTAGAGTCAAAAGCCTTTTGATGGAAGTTATCTCAAATTTCCATATTATGATGAAAAAAATACCCTGAAATTTCTTGGTTTCACATTGCAAGTCCTTTGGGAGTATTGGGACTCGTTCTCTAAGCGAGAAAATTGATATCAAGAGCAAGTGGATGTGCAGTGAACGATGGGGTGTTCAGTGCAATTTGATAACTCAGTTGAAAGTCAATTCGGGTCGATATTGAAAGCAAACAACACAGATTAAGCACACAATGAGGGATAGTCTGAGAAATTGTCATTTGATTCAAATATTGAGTCAATAGTCTTTTGGGATGCTCAATTGATTGTGCCACAAAATGCCATTTAAGCAATTTTCTGCATTGATTGCTGGGCAAACATTTCGTGAGTTTCCACCGTGAAGCTCCCGATTATTGAGGTGATTTTGAGGATCATTTTTTAAACATTTAAATTTTCTTCTTCTCCTGGCAAAACTTGTGATTCCAATCTCTCACATTGTGTGTGTGTGTCTGGTGGAAATTTTTCTCACGGTATGGCTCAACGGCCTGATGGGGCGAGCGAGGGGAGGGGGAGCGGGATGGGGATCCGTGTCAGGACTCAGATCCTGCGCACAGCGTCCAGAGACGTTCTCTTGTGTAATTGAGACATGGGGTGGTGTCGTGAGAGCTCCATTCAGTAGGACACTGAGGACTGTCGCGAGTGGAAGCTTTTTATACAGCGCGTGGAGCTTTTTTCGCGGTGTGAAAGGGGGTGATTCCTTCTTCCCTCAATTTTTTCATCCACTCGGTGCTTCACAATCAGCCCAAAGAGAGGCTCTTTTTCACCCCAAATTCAACGTTTGGTCGTATGAGGGCAAAACTTATGTAATACAATCAATAAGTCTGCAATATTTGAGACACTAAAAATCATTTTACTTAAGACGAGAGAAAAAAAATACCCTCGTGCGTGGCCAGCGAGACTTGAGGGAGTGTTTTCCAAGTGAATGAGGGAAGAAAATACGGAGATAATTGCGTGTAGAACAAGCTTTCTTTTTTGCCACCCACCCAACACTGGCGAATCGACACTAAATTGTGCAGAAGGAGCTCCTCTTTGTGATTTGCCATCGTGGTGAATTCATTCATTGTCGCCAGAACCAAAGTGAGTGTTTGTGAATTTTTCTATATAAGTGTATTATCCCCCAGATAATATGACTTTTTACTCCACCACCAAACCCCCCAAAAAAATAGAGTAAAAGATCTCTTATAGGAGAAGCAATTTCTCATTAAAAATAACTCAATTGCAAGATTACTATAAGGGCGCTATAAGGTCAGCGAAGGGAGAAAATGATAAGAGAAATGTGTGAGATTTGGGACGATTTGAGGCGAAGGAAAAGATATATAAGAAGAAATCTCAATTAACTATCCGAACACACAACCATTTAATTCACTCTGCAGGAGGGAAAAGCTCAAAAGCACCACCATCCACAGAGAATATACCCTTCACCATTGGAGGCTTTCTCGTGAATTTTTCTGGCGGGGGAACGGACTCTCCATTGACACGATAAGAGAGACAAATGGGGGGAGTGGGAGGTGGGAAGGGCAAAGAAAACATCATTTGCTGGTGGAGCGCAATGTTATTAATTTACATGTAATTAATGATTTTTGCATATATTTTCTAATCTAAAATTAAAGGTGTTTTATCAAAGGAGATTATCTCGACATAAAAGCGTCTTTTAAAATTATGTGTTTCATTCTATTGTGGAGAGTTTTGAATGTCTATTGAGTTATAAAAAAGATAATCTTTGAAAGAAGCGGAAAAATTAAAAAAAAAAATGAAAATGTAAGATAACAAACAAAAAGAAATGGACAAAAAACAGCAATTATTTCTTTAATCTTTAGTCTAAATTTTGAGCTCAAATCATAAATTTTCTGAAAAATTTATGATTTTTTGGATGGCTTCTAAAAAATACCCGGTCGCTTTATTCATTATTGACCTTTTGCAATTTTAAATACAAATTTAGAACAAGAAAAAGAGGAAAAAACAGAGCTTAAAATATTTAAATCTTCTGCTTTTTGAGTCTTCTAGTTCTTTATCGTTTTTTTTTTGGGAATTCTTCAGCTTTTCTAAGTTTTTTTTGATTACGTAGAGAGAATTCATAGAAATTCTTACATTTTATTTTATTTAAAAATTCTTGATAAATATAGATTTTATTAGCTTTTCTTAAGAGCAATTAAAAGTTTGGTTTCAAATTCTATAGGAAACACTTAATCTTTGAAAATTTTAGAACTGAATCCTAAATTATTTGTTTAGTAACAAAGTTAGAAAAATAAAAGCTCTAGTCTAGCCCATTTCTAAAACTTACGTCTACCATTTTTTCTTTTTCAAGATTTTTTTTTAACTTTTTTAGGCTTTCAAAAAGCAAAATATTGAGAAACTAATTTAAATTTTACGAGGAAAGACTTTGATTTTAGGCAGAATTTTATCCGAAATCTAATACTAAACTAAACAACTTATTATTACATTTAATTAGACAAAAATCTTGCAAACAAATATTCTTCCACTTTCTTGAGTTTTAAGCTTCTCAGTTATAATTCTAAATTTTAAATTGCCAAGACGTTCTTTCAAAGTTTACTATAAAAACTTCGCATATAATGCTGATCATTTCAATTTTTTCTGATAATTTTCTACTCCTTTTATAAGTAAATGAGCAATATTTTTTCTACAGTGTAAAAATTAATTAGCCAACACTGTGGTTGTCCTGTTAGTGTTGAAGGTGGTGGAGTGAAAAAAAAATCGCATGAAATCTATTATAGAACCCCTTGGAATAATTAAGCGAAAAAAGTGTAATTAATTTCTAAAAGAAAAATCCTCAATTGCAAGTATTTGTTAGACTTTTTAATTAAATACCCGTTGAAATGGTTTTTCAAGTGAAATTTAAAGTGATTTCTGTCTCTCTTGTTGGTTTCAAAAAACGTCGTCGTGGCTAAAATAAAAAGAGGGAAACCACAGCATTTTTTCTCTCTAGACACGGAAGAAGGCGCCCAAAAACACATCGGACATGTTTTCAATGTGCTCAAAAGCTCTCCCAAATACACCCACAATTAGGACGAAAGTTGATAGGACGGAAGTAACCACCAATTATGATAATAATAAAGAGCAATACGGTGAGTAATAATTTTCAATTTTATCCACTTTTTGGGATTCTGTGGGTAAAAATTTGTGGGACGATAATTGTGGGTCAGTGGCGTAGTTAGGTGGTACGAGAGGGCAGTCCGCCCCGGAAGCCATCAGTTTATCAATTTTTACAGGGGGGAGATATTAGGGTCAAAAAGACATACAACACTTCCACATTTTGTATCACAACAAAGCTCTTCAAAGCTGCAATTCGGATGCTTCCAGAAGCTTTCATCCTATCAATTTTATATTCAATACTAAAGCTTTCTATAGAAGTTTTCAAGAGCTTTCTAAAAAAGTGTCACTTAAAAGCTTTCTAGAAGCTTTTGAGAAAGCTTTCTAGAAGAAATGATTTTCTAAAGCTTTCTAACAAAAATGTCATTAGAAAGCTTTTCATAAAGCTTTCTAAGATGAAAGCTCTGGCATTCTAAGAAGAATTTCTTAAAAAGAAAGCTTTCTAAGAAGAATTTTAAAAAAGCTTCCTAAGAAAGCATTGTAAGAAAGATTTTTGAAAGCTTTCTTAGAATGCTTTCTAAGAAAGCTTAAAAAAGCTTCCTCATGAAGCATTCTAATAAAGCTTTTTCAAATAAGGTTTCAAAAGCTTTCTAAGAAAAGTTTTTTTAAAAGTTTTCTAAGCTAGAAAGCTTTAAGAAAATATGCAAAAGTTTCCAGAATTTTCAAAAGCACTAAAAAAGCCAATCCGAAAACTATAAATTTTCCAGATTTTGTTAATACTCATAAATTTCCGCACAGCTTTACAGCAATTTTAGAAAACTTTTAGGTAGGTAATCAAGCTGACATTTTTCAAAGTTTAGGAATTTCCTCTAAAACTCCTGAAAGTTTTCAAAAGCTCTTCAAAAAAGGATTGTTTCGAGTTGAAACTTTTATAATTACTTGATGCAGCATTTCCGTTCCACTTTCAAAAGCTTTCACGCACTTCCATTCAAATGTTCACCACTTCGATCCATAATAACTCCTCCTTAAATTTTTCTTTTTCGTTTTGATTTTTAACATTTTTAGGTTATATGAAAAAGAAATTTGGGAAAAAAGATTATCTGCCTTATGATGAAAATTCCTTCAATTTTTTTCTATAATATTTACTACGCCACTGCTTTGGCTCATGCAATTTCCTATTTAGGGGGGTGGGGTATAAGGATTTCCTATGAGCCCTCTTCTTGTCCAACTTTAGCAACTCGAGCTACCTCTTGTTGAGACACTTGTGCCTCTGCTGATGCTGTACTTTCCGGCACAAGTGTCCTCCTTTTTTCACTCTCTCCTCCTAAACACAAATACACGATCTCTGGTGAGTTGAGAAAATCCTGAAAATGCTCCTGCGCATCCAGGATGCACTTTCCTACATTGTGTATGTGTGTCGAAAGGGGGGCGCTGGATGGAATGAAAAAGAGGCGAAAATACACACAAACACTAAAGAATTCCCAGACGCGCGACACTGTAACAGATCATATGGGTCAGTCCTTGGAGAATGTATAGGAGTGAGAGTAAACTAATCGAAATTCAGGTCAGGAGGACAATGAATTGAATTTTCTGCATCTCTCTCACTCGCATTAACCCTCGATGCCACCCTCCCACGCAGAATTTGCCCCCCATCAGCTCTCAAACCCCCCATCAATTGATCGCCAAGAATGATTGTGGAAAATCAATTGCTCAAATATCTGTGTTTTCCTTTTTCCAACATCTTGCCCCAGACATCACAAAATTCACTTAAGTGAAAAGTGAGTCGAATTTCCCGAATTTCCCAGGGAGAGAGTGTTCTTTTTTTCGTCTTCACGCTCTCATCTTATCAATTTTCGAGTGTAGAATACCGAGAAATTCACCATCGATCGAGGGGACAGTAACGGGAGATTATTCAAAATAATCGCTTCATTAATCAAATATTTCGGTTCTCATGGATATTTGAGCATCGCGGAGTGTGGGGATTTTCACAGTGAAAATGGCAATTTGAGATAAAACAAATTATCAGGACAAGTCCATTTAGACATGTTTAAAATTTAATTTAAAGCGAAATATAAAATAATATTGAAGATTTTAAAGAAAATTTTCAGGAAAATGATAATTTTTGAATATAAAAACCATCAAAAATATCAAATATTATATGCTCTAAACATTTTTTGTAGTTTTTTTTAACACAATTTTCTTAATATATAATATAAAGGTACATTCTTGTGACATATATTATGTAAGTACTTTATATATAAAAAAAAATTCAAGGAAAATACTCAATGGGGGATATTGTGGTCAGAAAGACGTACACCACTTCCACATATTGTTGAAAAGATTCCTAAAGCCCCAATTCGAAAGCTCTAAAGAAGAGCTTTCATCCTATCAATTTTATTTTCTAAAACCTTCTAAAGCTTTTTAAGAAAGTTTAATAGGAAAGCTAGGGTTCTAAAAGTAACTTTCCTATGAAAGTTTCTAAGCAAGTTTTCTAAGAAAGGTTTTCTGAGCTTTCCGGAGAAAGTTTTCTAAGTAACATTTCTATGAAAGCTTTCTAAGTAACCTTTCAAAAAAACTTTCAAAAGAAAGCTTTCTAAGAAAGGTTTCTGAAGCTTTCTAAGAAAAGTTTATAAATCTGTCTATGCTTTCTAGGAAAGCTTCGAGAAAATCTACAAAAGCTCTCTGGAATTTTCAAAACCTTTTAGTGAGAACTTTAAAGGTTCTAAAAATTATTCGAAAGCTTTACAAATTTTCCAGATTTTTTAAAAGCTCGTAAATTTCTGCAGATCTTTTTGTAAAAAGCTTTCAGCTAATAGCATATAAAATAAAAAAAAAACTTTTGAAAGCTCATAGAAAACTTCTAAGGCTTTGTAAGAACTTTTTAAAACTTCAGCTCTTTCTTGGAAGCTTTCAAAATTAATTGAATTATCTTAGCTCACTCCACTTCTAAAAGCTCACTCACACTACCATTTAAATGTACACCATTTCTGACTATAATATCTCCCATCCGTACTCGAAATTCCCGAAATCCCATCAAAAGTTCAAATAAATAAACTCTCGAAACAAACACCGTAGAATTTCACAATTTTTTCCGAGAAATTCCAATCAAATATTCCTTAGAGAGCTCATAAAACAAACGTCTTTCTCAAATTCCAAAGAACTCATTATTATGTTGTAAATCTTTAAGACTTTGTCTATTTGTCGGTCAGTAAAAATTAAACCATTTTTCCAAGCCAAAAAGGTGAAAGAGATGATTATTATGCTTTAAAATTGACGAGGAAATAGCAAAAACTCAACATTACTATGAGAACAAAGATACAAGAAGGGAATTATATATGCCCAGAGGAAAGAAAATATATCTCTCTATGAAATACAATGGGAAAGGACAAGAAGTCAGCTAAAGGGAATATTTGTAAACACTATGACTTTTCTCCTTTAACATCTTCAAAGAGAAATTGAATGGAATTCAGCCCGCAGAGGAAAAAATCCCTGCTTTTTTATTAGGGTAGAAATATTTTAGACAAAGGGGGTAAATCATGAGAGGAAAGTGTACAAATTTTCTCGTTTCGTGAGATCAAAAAATTCTTCCTCATCTCCTTTTCAAGAGTAGGTAACTCACGAAACAAAAAAAAAACTAATATTGTTCAATCTAAAAAATTCTAGAAATCATAAAGAAAAATTCCAAAGCTTTGATTGAAAGGTTTTTGGAAATGTTTCCTCGGCTTTTCCTTTTCCCCTCAAAATTTGTACACTTTTCTCAAGTGACACACCATTGCTTGCTTTTCAATAGTTCCGCTCTCGTCATCACCCTCAAAATTGAAGAAAGAAAATTGTTATTTTTCCTCAGTGAGGCGCATTCTTTCAAATTAGCATTTCTTTTATGACTTCTTGAGCTCAACCCAATAAGATAGTCTCTCTCCCATAAGATTTTCAACTCCATTGAATATTTTCCCTCTCTCCCAAGGGGGGTGGAAATTAGTGACAGTGTGATGGCTTTTTCCTCTAAGATATGAGGAAAAATTTCAAGGAGGAAAACAGTTTTATCTCGTTGAGCCACTCTCATCCGCTAATGGGATCTATCGTTGAAATAATCCAATGTGGAAAATTTCACCCGAGAAAATATATACAACCCACACACACACACATGGATGTTATAAGAGATTAAAATTTCAAGAGACAATCCTGACATCATTTCACACCTGGAAAGCTAAAACGATAATATCCATGGAAAGAGGGTTAATAGGAAAATCCAATTAATAATGCTTCGACCTGTCATTTTCGGGAAGCAATTAAAATGCATTTTTCAGACCTGAAACTAACATTGTCATTTCTTTCTCACTCTCATCCTCCCACAAAATGCAGCATCGACCGCAGGAAAACAGATAAAAGGTGGATATTTGCTGAGATACAAGAGTGAGTGAATTTTTTTTGCCCCTCACACCTATATGGTTTTTCCCCCTGGATTTTCCACCTGCCGTTGGCCTTCCACCCACCAACCCGATTTCATGTGAATTTGCATTGAAAATTGTGTATAAAATTCTTTCTAGGACAATTGCTGTGGAATCGATGGGAGGAAGAGTGGGTGGTTCTCTATGATGATTCAACAATGGCCTGGTTCACTGTACGTTGCATATAACATCCCTCTTGTAGCTCTATTATATGTATTTATTTACTTAACACCAAGGGGTAAATATATAGGCTAGCAAGAGTGAATGTTACTTTATAGGAATTCTACGAGTTTCCAAAAAGAATCAACATCAACATTAAAATTTAAAAATTCAGGAGACGTAAATAATATTAAAATGTTTTTGTTATTAAAATAATCTCGTAAATATTATATGAAAATTACGATTATCTCAAATTCAAGAGCTTTTTTAGCATAGGGAGTTTTCACTCCTGGAATCCGGAGCTTTTAATCTCCGAAACAGAAGCTTTTGAACTTCAAAACAGAAGCTTTGAGTTCCAAAACGGAAGCTTTCGAGCTTCGAAACAGAAGCTTTTGAGTTCCAAAATGGAAGCTTTTGAGTTCCGAAACAAGAGCATTTGAGTTTCGAAACAGAAGCTTTAAAACAGAAGCTTTTGAGCTCCGAAACAAAAGATTTTGAGCTCCGAAACGGAAGCTTTTGAGTTCCGAAACAAGAGCTTTCGAACTTCAAAACAGAAGCTTTTGAGCTCCGAAAAAGAAGCTTTTGAGCTTCGAAACAGAAGCTTTTGAGTTCCAAAACGGAAGCTTTTGAGTTCCGAAACAAGAGCTTTTGAGTTTCGAAACAGAAGATTTTGATCACCGAAACAGAGGCTTTTGAGTTCCGAAACAGGAGACTTTGAGCTTAGAAACAGGAGCTTTTGAGGTCCGAAAAAGAAGCTTTTAAGTTTTGAAAAAGCTCTTGATTCAATTGAACATAATGTTTTCCAGAAAATTCATTTTGGATTTTAAAAACTATTTAAAATCCACTTTATAAAAATTTGGCGTTCTGGAAGAGGCAATTTCTAAGAAAATCGTGTAACGTTAATATTTTGATAAAATTTCCACTTCCCATTTCTGAGTACTTCCACTTCCGGCATTAACATTTGCCCCTTGACTTATCGCACACTATCTCTCGAAGCGC
This sequence comes from Phlebotomus perniciosus, assembly GCA_918844115.2. NCBI lineage: Eukaryota > Metazoa > Arthropoda > Insecta > Diptera > Psychodidae > Phlebotomus > Phlebotomus perniciosus. The sequence goes on along the minus strand of CAKKOB020000118.1, from coordinate 65,619 downwards.
AAATAACGATAGAATTTAATGGAATTTTCCTTGCTGGTGGGCATTTTTCCAAGGAACTCTTCCTTTTTCCAATCAATAGACATGATTCACTTTCCACGTGTGCGGGAGGATTGAGGAAATTTGCTCTGTAATTTTACTGGAGAAATTGCACAGCAATTGCACCCGTGAATGTTCTTCATAAATTGTTCGCAAAACAAACACAAATGTTTTCAATGATTTAAAATCTCTAGTTCCAGATATTTTTCATGAGAGAATTTGTAATTTGAAAATCGCTCTAATGGAGCTTTCAGTTTCAGAAATTCAGTTCAAATTCTGCCCCTGAGCCAGGAGATTTCCCATGAAATTCCGTGAAATGTGATTTAAAGGTAAATTGGAACGTGACTAATTGATGTGTGCTTTTTGGGGGTGGGCTAAAAAGGAGCCAGGACGGTCATCGCCAGCGGGTAAAATTCTGGTGAAGGAAGCACCGGAAATGCTCGCTATCGCTCACTGGACGGGACAAATCCCGAGGAGACCACCATTGCCCAGCAATTGCACCGTGTCGCAGCTGATTGCATTGGGATCGCGCCGTAAAAAGTCCAAAGTCTATTGGATGCTGGCAAAGTCGGAACAGGAAGTGGGGTGAGTTGCGAGAAAAAGCAGTCAAATTGAAAATTCTCTCTCCCTTCTGTTTGATTTATAGTCACACTCTATTCCACCCTTATTTCACTCCATTTGAGCAAACAAACAGGATGGAGCAGATGAGAGGCAATTCTTTTTGCTGGTGGTTTGTTGGGAATTTTTTTTATGTTCTAAATTTGTTTTTTTTTCTAAAAATTTTCTCCAAAAAGCAATAAATTTTATACTTTTTTCAAATAAATTGGTTAATATTCTTTAATATTCTCGAATATTCGGGAATATTCTTGAATATTCGGGAATATTAACGATAAATTCTATTCCCAAAACTATGAATATTTATTCCCCCGTCAATTTAAAATATATTTTTTTTGCTTTTCCCGCTAATTTTTCAACAAACCAGCAGTTAAATTGTGTCACTCTGCAAACACCTTCCTCAGTGCCAAAAAAATCATCCTTCCCCACATTCACAATAAGCACTCATTCTCATTTGTGCCCAGCGCTCGAAATTTATTAATAAAAATCGGAAATTTTCCCACTTTCATTCATCGAGCTTTTTTGAGAGCTTTCGGAGGAGTGAAAAATCGTTGCCCCCGCACTCTTCCGATATATACGAGTAATACTTTTAATCCCATTAATAAAACTCTTTTCACATTTTTTCTCCCCTGCGTCTTCCGCTCTTTTTTTTTGCACTCACCACTCCGCTAAATTGCTCCAGTGAATGGATTTCTGCCATTTCCAAGACGGTTTGTATATCAAATGTTATTTGTATTTCATCTGAGAGCCACAGAGAAACACATGAAAAAAATGTCAAGTTCATTTCATAGTCGCGTGAAGAGCCATTTGGGGGAGAAAAAGAGGAGATGATCTCCTATCAAAATTCCAATCTATTGCTTTTCATTTCAGTTGAAATCCATACTTTATTGAGTGAGTGCATTTGTATGTTCTCTTTCCCTAAGAGGTGGTGGAATATCAATGGAAATCTACCAATAATTCTGCATGAGACTGTGAATTTGGGTTCGAAGAGAGCACTCTCGCACTTTGTGAGATTCACACAAATCCAACGAATTTATCTGCGAAATTTCAAATATAAAGAAATTCAGATAAAAGTTTCGCTTCAGCGAATATAAAGTGAGAGGGATTACATGAGTTTGTTGCAAAATTTAGGAGAATAAAATTACCCAGAAAATTGCATCTCCCAAATTCCTAGAATGATGGAAAAACTACTCTAACCGTATTATTGGGAGATATTTTATTTATGATATTGTAAGCTGATGGTCGAATTGCAATGGAAATCATGGAAGCATTACGAGTGTTTCTTGTTAAGAATATCCAGATAACGATGTGAATTCGTGGAAGTTTCATATTGATTTGCCTATATGCGAGCGAAATTGATAACAAATTGTCTATATTCTGGCGAATTTTACATTAATTTCCTATGAATTGAGTGCAAAATCTGTCATCTATTTGCTTATATGTAGGCAAATTTGACATCGATTAGTCTACCTTAAGGCGAACTCCATACAAATATTTGCCTTTATTGAACAAATTTGGCATTAATTTGCTCAATTAAAAACTTTTTTCAGAGGTTTTCTAATATCAAAGTGAATTAAACATAAAAATTGCCCAAATATAGGCAAAATTGTCATCAATTTGCATATCTCAGGGCGAATTCTACGTATATTTTATCTAAATTCATGCGAAATCGACATCGATTTGTCTTGAGAAACAGAAATGACTGAAAGAGTTTATGTTGAACGACTTTTTTCTGAAGAACTAATGGAATTACCTTCCAAAATCCACAGTAGCTTGAAAATAAATTGATTATCATCTCATCCCACGCGTTTTTATTTAGTAAAAAGTCTCAAAAAGTTTACATTTTTTCGATAAGTAACAAGATAAATAGCTAATATGGCGCCACAGAGACACGCAAATTTTTTATTTCCACTAAATGTTTTGTCAATTTTCTACCAATTAAAAGAGACTAATAAATTAAATAAATTAATGCATTTCAATAACAGCCACTGTTTTTTCTATATTGACAATTTGAAGCGTGTATATATTTGAAATAATTCTCGTCGATGACATAATTTTCATTTATGCATTAATCGAGCAGAATAATCTTCATTGTTTTGCCCAATACAATAACATTGAAAATGTCTGAGTTTCTGTGATTCATGCGGAGTTTGGGTGAAACTGCGAGTGACTATTTTGGCTCTCATGGCACAATTGTTTACACTTTTGATCAAAAGCTTCGATTTCCTTTCACTTTCAGAAGGTGAAATTGCGTCTCACCTGGCAAATATGAATAAATACACTTGAGAGAGTATATAATAATCTATTTTATATCGCATCTTTTTGAACCATCAAAGCCATAACACAGGAGGGCAAAAGTGCTGAGTTATGAGGCACAGAGGAAAATTCTAATGCTGGGAAGAGAAAGAACTTTTCATGTGATTATATACGTTGTATAGCCATTGAAGGGAATACTTGAGAAATTCTCATAATCTTTCTCACATGAAAATTTATTAGAATTAAGCATTATTAGAATTGTAGGGAATACCTTAATTTCCCTCCTTGTAAATAGTTGTTTAATTTCACATTCTCAAAATTTCCACCCATTTTACTTCCGCAGTGTAATTTCTATGCTGGGAAAATTGAATTAAAATTCTCCAATGAGAGAGCTATATCGCATGGCCTGTATAGAGGTGTGGGGGTGTTACAATTAGAAGTTCATTTGAAGAAAGAAGAACATGACGAATTGAATTAAAGCACAAGTGTGAGAAGTAAATGCGTTTCAAGTCGTTCTGAGGTGATTCCATTAATAATGGGGGTATAATTAATTCATCAAATTGATTACTTTTTATGCAAATTCCATTTCATGCGAATTCACAGCTTTTCTCCCCATAAGAGTCCTCCTAGTCCGCGAAAATGGGGGGGTTGGTTTGGGGTGGGAAAAAAGTTTCATTCAGCAAATAGAAATTTATTTGCATTCATTTTATATCACATTGGGATTCTCTGTGGTCCGCCTCTGGTGGCTCTCTAATTCAAATATAATGTGTTATTCAATGAGACTCCATTTTCCATTTGCACAGCTTCCACCACCGCCACAAATTGAATTAATTGTTGATAAACCGAACCTAATTGGCGTCCTCAGGCGTCCGTTGGTGCGCATTCGACGTAAGTTGAGGCGATCACATTGCAATTTTCTATTTTATAAATATATAAATTTAGAACATCACGTAATTTACACCCTCTCCTGCAGCTGCAACGAGTTCGGAGATATTCGCGAGGAAGACAATGAATGACGGCGGCGTGCGCAATCCGGCTGTGAGCAATGATGCAGCCGTGGCGGTTCTGAGGAAGGGCAGCGTCAGTCAGAATGATTCATCTTCACGTGGATCGTTGGCATGTGTTCTGCCATGGGGACACGGCTGGGGTTGGTCAACACTCCCCAACGGCGTATGGAGTGGAGGTAAAAAAAAGTTGGGGAGAGATGTAAGGGCAGTAGATGAGGGATTTGCGATAGAAAACAGTATTAAACAAATAATGATTCAATTTGAGCAGCTTTTGGGGGTAAAAAATTCAAAAGTTTCTAAATTTTTGGATAATTTTTAAAATTAGTCATGACAAATATCATTTTATCCGAGACACTCCGTAAAATGTTTGAAGCCCAACGGTTAGAATTTATCTCAAGGGAAATATTATGGTCAAAAAGTCGAACACCCCTTCCAGCAATTCCATATTTTGTAGAAAAAGCTCCCAAAAGCTCCAATGCGGAATCTTTTAGGAACTTTCATCCCATCGATTTTATTTTCTATACTAAAGCCTTATAAATACATAGGAATTTCTAAGAAAGCTTTCTAAAGCTTATTATGAAAGCTTTCTAAAGCTTTTTCGGAAAGCTTTCTAAAGCTCTTTAAGAAAGCTTTAAAGGGTTTCTTATTAATTTCTTTAAATTTCTAATAAACCTTTCTAAAGCATTATAAGAAAGCTTTTTAAGGAAGCTTTCTAAAGCTTTTTAGGAAAGCTTTAAAGGGTTTCCTAAGAAAACTTTCAGAGATTTATTATATAATAAAGCTTTCTTAAAATTTCTAATAAACCTTTCTAAAGCTTTGTAAGAAAGCTTTCTAAAGCTTTTTAAGGAAGCTTCCTAAAGCTTTTTTTTTAAAAAGCTTCCCGAAGCTTTTTATAAATCTTTCAAAAGTTTTCTAAGAAAAGTTTCTAAAGCTTTCTATGAAAGCCTTAAGAAAATATACAAAAGCTCTCTAATATTTTCAAATGCTTTTCAAATTTTAGGAATTCCCTGCTCCAGAAAGTTTTCAAAAGCTATTCTAAAATCTAAGACTCTGGAAGATCTTCCCAAAGCTCCTGATTTTTCTTGCATGCTTTCAAAATCATTAGTGTTATTTTAGCATTTCCATTCCACTTCCAAAAGCTCTCGCGCACTTCTTCCATAATATCTCCCCCTTGATTTATCTATAGAAATCGCGGAATTGTTAGAATTTTCCAGGGGTTATTCAGGAGTTTCCGGTTTTGGAAGACTTCCGGGTTTGGAGATATTTTGCTTCTAATAAAAAACTGAGACATTGCGTTTTCGCCAAACTTTTACTGGCAATAATCTCTTTCAATTGGCCATAAACTAAACTTTTGCGAATTTCATATAATCGATCATTAAATTTCCATAGTTATTCCGAATAACTTTATTTAAAAGCAGAAAATGAGAATTATTGAATTTTAGACGATTCCAAGAGAAAGTTTAAGGACTTTCCGGGGTTTTGTTTTGATTAGTGATTTTTAATTTGTTGTTTTTCAACAGAAAATGAGATGGAAGAGAATTTCCCCACAATGATTAAGTAATTATTTTTTTTCCGGGAAAGAAAAATTTCCCGGAAAACCAGCAGGATGTACGCTTAATTTTATTTCAACGTGTATTCAGAGTAGAACTTTCCTCTTAAATCTCGTCTAAATGGAATTATCGCGCATTTGCTGCTTCTCTAGGTCTTCATGATAGATTCATCTAAGAGTAGAAAATTAGTGGATTTTATGTGTCCGAATATTCCCTCCCCTCTCCTATTTCATTATTCCCTTTTTCTCTCTCAGAAAATGTTTTCTTCCGAAACTTTTCTACTTAGTCTCAACTCTAACAGTAACTGAGTTTAACCACCATAAATCGATAAGGAGATCTCTTGCAGCCCTTAAATGTGTCTCGCACTTCTTTTCCAACGACCCCCTCAAACTGCCACCAGCACACATTTTTTTCTTCTTCTCTCTATTGTGTGTGTCCCACCCACAGAACTCACATGGTCACAGTGTGATGACTCCTTCACACTCCACGCTCTGCCCACGAATCACTGCACGAACTATGTGGACACTTCCATTGCGGGCATCTATCACACGGATATGGAGACTGGAATAGATTTTCATTCGACAGGCGTTGAGGAGTTGGGCGTCGAAGATTTCGACTATGCCATGGATTGTGGAGATTTTCTCTTCTAAAGCTCTTCATGAGACACGAGAGACAAGGATATAGAGTATCCAGGAGAAAAAAAAACCGTATTATACTAGCCAAAAAATGTTAGATCACTGAAGAAAAGCGCATTATTTTCCCCCAAAAGAATCACCCTCCGTAGATCAATCGTCATGTTAGATTATATAGTCACGAGTAAGATTGAGTACTTGTAGGCGATGTTAGGAGATAAACATTGATATTGTAAAACATTATTAATAGAGAGCAATTTTAAAGGAGAAATTATATAGAGCCCTTTTCCAATCTTCCATGCGACATCCACGAGGGATGTCTTTCCGAAAAGAATTTATTTTCAAAGAAAAAAAAAACAACTTTTAACCAAATGAGAATTTTTGAGAAAGAATAAAAAACATTTTTGAAATGATACGAACCGATAAGCGTGTGTGTGAAATATTTGACTTTTCTACCACAAAAATAATGAAAGAAAGAAAATCCCCCCAGTTTCTGACTTGGGGGCGAGCGAGAGATGGGAAATTGTCACAACCGCCAGAAAAATTCATTTATGACTGAAGAATAAAAAAATTTATATTGGAATATTTACTTAAATACCTTTACAGTTGTTTTTCTATTTTTATACGCTAATAAAATGATATTTTTTAGAGAGAGAAAAGATTACATAAAACCACTTTAGTGTGAAGGAGACATTTTCAGAAAGTAAAACCGGAGAACCCAAAATTTAATATTAGTGGTATGTATAATATACATTATTTAGTGCAAAAAAAAATATGCAACAAAATGTTTAATAGATATACAATTGCTAGAGAGTGTTTTCAGGAGGAGAACTTTGCGTTCATAGAGGACTTCCTCGCGAAAGTCTTAACGCCCGAGGGTAAAAAAGAATGTTCTACATGTGTTGAAAAGGAGGATTTTTTGAGCCAAGTATTAAATTATATACACCAGAGAAAAAAAATGTACTAATTTAGTGTTAAATCCCCAACTAAATTCGTGTATAAGAAATTCGTCATGTTTAGATGTAATTGACTTTAGGCGATAAGCAAAGAAACCCATAAATTAGTCACCGAAACGAATATCGTCGTTAATAACTTGCTAATAAACTGGATAAATTAGAGAGAGAAAAAAAAAACACGGATAAGCGTATAAACTTAGTAAATGTAAAATGTCTCTGACACGTCATTTGTAATGTCTATATCGATGCCCTAAAAATTTCCTTGTTTCCCAAACAAGAAATTGACAAAGTTCTAAAATAAATATTATGAATGTTATATCCCCAAGAGACCATTGTTTCAATTCTAACTTAACATTAGATGGAGATACTCAAAATATAAATATTATATGAAAAAAAAACAAAAATTGTATTTTTAGAAGAAAATTGTTAACACGAATATTTCTCGAGAGATGAGGATATCTTTATGCATTAAAAATAAAAAATAAAACATTGAAAAGAAAAAATATTTGTGTAATAGAAATTAACAATGAAGCTGAAAATATGCACTTAACAATAGTATTTAGGTATACTAAAAGAGACTAAAAAAGTTTATAGGAGATTATAACCAACAAAAAAAACATCAATTTTAAATGTATAAAATCGCTGGACGATTTATCAGAAAAATATATATAGATGTTACACATATAAAGATCATGTATTTAATATTGAACAACATGAACAAAGACTCTATCACCTTAAAATTATTTTCTAATTTTGTAATAAGGTTACACAATTGCTAAAAAGTGACTTAGGGAAAAAATCTAACAATGAGAAAAATATACTTTGCGAAGATAAAACCAATACGGAATATATAGATTCACGGAATCCCAGATAAAATCAAGCCCAATGTGTTCACAATTTATCAAAGAATACGTTTTTTTTTTCGTCAAATTTACCAAAAATATAAATGGAAATATATCGATGAGAGCGATATCCAGACATTACACACACAATTCATGAGCATAATGGCTAGAAATTGATGAGAAATATATGTCAAGGGGTGATTCTGATAACGTAACTGGACCTGTTTTGCAAATTGAAGGTATTTTTATTGAAAACTTTTAGAAGCTTACTGGTTTCTACTAGAAAATTACTGATTTCTACTAGAAGCTTAATGGTTTGTACTGGAAACTTAATGGTTTCTACTGGAAACTTAACGGTTTCTACTAGAAACTGAATGGTTTCTACTGGAAGTCTAATGGTTTTTACTAGAAACTAAAAGGCTTTTACTGGAAACTTACTGTTTTCTACTAGAAACTGAATGTCTGAACTGTATTGTTTCCATTAGAAACTGAATGGTTTCTACTGGAAATTTATTGGTTTCTGCTAGAAACTTACTGGTTTCTACTGGAAACTTACTAGTTTCTACTGGAAACTTACTGGATTTTACTGGAAACTGAAAGGCTTCTACTGAAACCTTATTGGTTTCTTCTGAAACTGAATGGCTTCTACTGGAAACTAACTGGTTTTACTGAAACTAAGTGGCTTCTAGGAGGAATTTACTGGTTCCTACTGGAAACTTAGCGGTTTTACTTACAAGTTAATTTATATTTCATTATACAAATTTCTTTGTGGAAATTCTCTAAAATTCTTCCTGAAAATTAACCTTAATTCATCTTGGCAATTTAGGAAAAAATCCATTATAAAATTTTATTATCAAATTTCTATGCAAAACCCACGCCAGTTAAATTTAAAATGAGTCACCCCTTGTATGTTAATCGAGAAATGTTTTTTTTAGATGCAAATCCCATATGAAAATGTGTAGAAAGAGACTAAAAACAAATGGATATAACCAGTGTTACTCCTTTGAGAAAATTTAAAGCATGAAAAATCCTTCCAAATGTCTTCAAAATGGTTAAGAATTCTCTGCACTAACCACAAAAAAAAACGTTTAAAGCTCAGAAGCAAAGGGGAGGTTAACAAATATAAATCTCAATCCCACTTTAAATCAATGGAATAGAAGAATGGAAATTATGCAAGAAGAAAACTCTATAACACAACACGCTTGGACGATTCTCCTTGTGAGGACTTGAAAAATAGCTGAAGGAATGTTGATTGATGAAGGAATTAGAAACAATTGAGCAAAAGAGAAGTATAACATTAAATGCGGGTCAAATGTTCACAAAAAAATAAAATATAAGAAAATTAACAATAAATTCTGTGTGTACATGTTTATGACAAAATGGTGATTAGCAAATAAAAATTCTGCAAAAAAGCCACAAGAACAAGTCCAGTAAATTGTCATCGTCTTTTCCCACGCATCAAACTTTACTTCCTCAATCAAAATCCACTTTTGAAATGTTATCCCCTAACTTTGAAAAACTTCTTATTTTTCTGCGGCACTTTCGAACGATATTAAATATATTATGAGGCAGAAAATTGAAATCTTTTCTTCGCAACAGCGAGAGGAAAATGGTTGATTTCACAAACTTCTTGCATCATTTAAACTAATAGCACGCGAGAGTCGAAAAGTTTCTCACAAAGGAAACTAATTCATTTTTCACAAAATAAACTAAGAAGAATTTCATCTCGTGAACTCACTCGAAAAATCACCTGTTAAAATAATTAATAAGATAAGTTTGTGAATAGAACAAATCATATTCCTCAGGTGAGCGCTCTTTTTTTTCGGAAATTCACTCAAACAAGCAAAAGTCTTCCATTATAATAGATTCATAAGAGCTCCAATAAAAAAGAATGTGTTTTCTCTGTCTCACAACACATTGACAATACCGTTGAAAGTTATTCCGTATTCATAACATCTTGCAAAAAGCACAATAATATATATGAATGTCAACCAAGCACTTCAAGGGTTAAAGAGGCACATCGTATATATCGGGACATGGAGAATTACTTGTAAGTCCCAGAAGAGCCATAATTTTTCGATCCACCCAGATAATTTCATAACAATATATTATTTGTCCAATTTCTCCTTCTCTCACTTTTTTCTCGAATAATTTATACCCCAAAACTTCATATAAAAATGTCTCGTGCCACCACAATTAATCCTCAATTTAAGTGTCTTTCTGTGTTGGCATTTTTTTGTGGAAATATATTTTTGGTGATCTTGAACCCATTACAACAACTTTATGAGCAATTGAGTGGCCAATATTCATAATAAGCCCAGTGAATCTCGGAGGTAATAAATAAGAAAATCAATAGTTAATTAAATAGAGTGGGTAAGAATTGTTTTTAGAAGCAAATATAAATCATGCATTTTATTAGGCTGCCCAAGAAGTGGTCTAACTATAATATTTAGTTATCACTTCCCTTTATCTTAACCCTTTCAAGATCACAAGGTTGTAACACTATTTAATATTACATTTAGAATTAAATAAGATCTTGCAAATTGATGGAATATTTTGTTAAATATAATATTTTATAGTAGGGGAGAGCAGGGCAGTTCAAACAAGTCTTTTTCCTGGCAAGTTTTTGAAGCAGGAGAAACTTACCATGATATCGAAGGGGTAGCAGTGGTGCATCTATGTACATATACTAAAATAATAGTCATTCATCGTGTTTGTATTTAAATTTTTAAAAAATAACCGTGTTTTTTAAATAATATTTCAATTTTACTTTTTTACTAAAAACTGGACTCTCGCAATAGTTGTTCGGAAAATTGATAATAACAATTCAAACAGGTTATTTAAGAGAGATAATTATGTATTTTTTGTTAGGCTCAGGTTAAGTTTACCTCTGTAATAGTATGATGATGGGGCACTTTCAAACAGTCATAAATCTTGAACATAAAACAAGATATTTGACTAAATTTATTTTCTAATTATCTAAAAAAATTAAACAACCAAATAAAACCTTTAAATTGAGAAAAATTTTGTTGTGAATAAAAATAATAACATTTTGAGAAAAATGTTAATAATTGGAACTAAAACCACTAGAGAGGCAATAATTTCGAAAAAAATATAATTTAAACATATTAAGACATTTAATTAAATAGTGGTTTACCGCTCTATTCGGGAGCAATCTTGTTTCTCCTTTTCTTGTTTTTCGGTTATCTTCTAGGAATTATTCAGCGATGGCGCTCCGAAAATCTTAAAATTCTGTTTCTTAATTTGGATAAAGAAATATTTCAAGATTTGGTATTCGAAGCCTCCAATTCTTGAATTTTGCTGTCAGAATGTCTTTATTGGGCCTTAATTCTTGAAAAATTTCCAAGCGTCTCTGGAGGTTCTTTATTTTGTTTTGAAAAGTTATTTTACTTGTAAAAGTGATGTTTTTTGCGATGAATCGCTTTCTTTATCCGCGTTTATCCTGGCTTTTTCTTAATAATTCAAAAATCAACTGGCGAAACGCACTTCGGGATAAATCCAATAATTCCGAATACCAAATCTTTAAATATTGGCTGTCAAAATTCTTTATTTTTGTAAACTTAAAGAGCTGTTAGTCTCATTTGCTTTAAAAATGTGGGGAGAAACAGCTCTGTTTGAGAGTGCCCCAAGGCGGGGCACTTTCAAACAAATTACCGACTCGTGGAAAAATCAAAAATTTCTGTTTAAAACTGCCCCGCTCTCTAGAATATATTCTGAAAAAAATGGGTGCTCCAGCGATTAACTCACGAATTTCAAGAAATTATTTAAAATATCATTCATTAAGATTGAAAACGATGAAAACTTATCTTCTTATGATTCAAGTTTTCTTAACACTTTTATGCAAATATTGAGTCTTCCCACTGTTTTCATATCTCTTAATTTCTACTTAAATTTATTGAAAGTGAATGTAAATTCTCAGTATTTTCTCTCTTTAATTCACTGGAAAATTCCCCTTTGTAACATTTCCCAGAAGATTCACCTTTCGAATCAAATTAGCTTTAATATAAAGTCCAAAATGATTAATTTTTAAATATAATAATTTTAACCAAATTATTTGAGAGGTAATTATTAGGAAAGCTCCAGATTTTAAAGAAAATCCAAATGAAGGCTGCAGGACATGCATAAACCCATTCATATATTTTGAATGGTGCTTCATTACTCGCTTTGTACAAGCACCTGACCCAATTTCTCGCCTCTCGCTCAATCTATTTCCCAACTCACATGGGTTATAAAGCTCTGCGCCTAAATAAACTGTCAATAACAAATGATATTAGAGAGTGAGGAGGAAAATGTAAATTACTGGTGAGTCACTATTAACAATTTTTCCCGCAATTACTAGGAAGGAAAACCTCCATTAATTCCCATAATGTTCACACGACTTTTATTGGACAATTGGAAGACAATTGAGAATTGCGTGGAGTTCAAGGATTCACCATATATGCGGAGGAAAAAATGGTAATTCAGCAATTAAATTGAGTAATTTGCGCACAAGCTCTTCTCGCGGGACACTCCTTCGCATTTAATGAGCCCCTCGCGAATCACCGTGTCCGGAATTGCGATTCCAGCTTTGCCTCCAAAATATACAAGCGCGCGAAAGAAGTGTAACTATAGTGAATACAATGATCGGGGAGAGAGCATATAAAATAAATAGTGAAGACTTGTGCGACATGGACAACAACAACACTGACTATATTGGATGGGAGCTCGAGCTCCGGCTCTTCAGTTGGTTGTTGCCTTCCTTGGCGTGTGTGTCTTGTTTTCTTGTCTCTCGCCACGAAATTGTCTCACCGACAAAAACAGCAATTTTTAACACTAACATATTGTACAGCGGGTCTTGCCTTTAAGTTCTTTTTTTCGTGGGTGTGTGCAGTGCTAGCGCCGTATTACATTAATAATTGAAGTCGTGAGTGCGAGAAGAAGAAATTGTTTGGTACTTTATTGTTGCTGTAGCAACATAAATAGCGACATATATAGTAGATTCAGTAAATTCGTCTCATATAGTAAAATTTCAATGTTTTCCTTCCAAATCAATGTTTTTCCACTCTTCCACATATCACATGTGGATTTATCCAAACAGTCATATGTGAATTTCCCAGAGGAATTTTCACATTTCAAATAACACCTCTATATATCTACATACATATATTTGATAGAACTTTATACCCCTTTGGATGTTTGAAAAGATTTTGCCCAACAAAAAGAAAACATTTAAAACTATTGGAGAAGTTTTCGAATTAAACTTCCGCAGCTGAAAATACAGAGAATAAACAAGCCACTCAATAGAATAAGCATTCATTGCAAAAAGCCGGGGCAAAGTTTTGTTACTCACATAACAAGTGAATGTTGACTGAGAAAATAAGGCCCAGAAAATTACTATATATCGCAACAACAATTCTAGAACCAACACCCAAAATTATCTCTTCTCTCACTCTCACAACTTGAAGAAATTTTATTTTTGGTATTGAAAGAGAGACTCTGGAAATGGCAACTCAAGGCAATAACACCTCAAGGCTCACACAAATGCAGGTGGGATGACTTTCTCACTTATATTCTCGCAAATATCGCACAAAAAAGAATTTTTTTAGTAGAACAACTAAAAGACAATGTGAAGAGGAAGTTGGTGACTTCTTGGGCAAATATTATCGCGACAGTAATAAAAAAAATATTTCGTGTAGGTTTCATCAAGATCAAGCCTTGATCGAGTTCCGATTTCGCAAATGGTGGACTCTTTTTTTTTGCTGATAATCTCACCATCGAATATTCGGGCTAATCCACTCCCAATTAAATCCACCAGAGAGTCTTTTTGGGTGGCTCACACGGCACGAGTTCAGTGGGTTCAGTAATCTCTTGGGAGAGACCGAAAATGTTGGTGTGATATTTAGCACGCGAAAAAGAGTCACAACTCGCGGTTTATTATGTAATGAATGCGGAGGAGAATTGGTCAAAAAATAATTCTATAGATAAAGCTTTTAAATACTCATATAATTCCTTATTGGATGGTGTTTGACTGCAAAGCAGTTTATTCATAAATTTATGTAAATTTTTAAAAGAAATTATGGAAAGAAAAATTGATGGTGACGAATCAAAAGAATTAATCAAATTTGTGAAGCAAAGAATGTAAATATAAACCTCAGAGCTTTCAGAGCTTTTCCAAGCTTTTATAAGAGAACATTGTTTAACTTTAGCAAATTTTTTAAAACTTTTTCTTTACATTTTTCATAGTTTTCTAATCATTTTTAGGGTTTGGATAACTTTCGGAGCTTTATTCGGCTTTTATTCAGTTTCTGAAGGAGCTTTTGAACGTGTAGTGGCAACAAAGGGGAGATATAACGGTCAAAAAGACGTACACCACTTCAAGCACTTCCATATTTTTTAGAAAAGCTCCCCAAAGCTCCAATTCGGAAGCTTTGAAGAACATTCATCCTATCAATTTTTGCTATGGTAAAGCCTTCTAAAGCTTTTTAAGAAAGCTTTTTAAAGCTGCTTAAGAAGGCTGCCTAATGCAGTTTAAATAAGCTTTCAGAAGCTTTTTGAGAAAGCCTTCTAAATTTGTTTTAGAAAGCTATATAAAGCTTTCTAAGAAAGTTTTTTAAAGCTTTCTAAGAAAGCTTTCTACAGCCGTTTAAGAAAACTTTCTAAAGCTTTTAAAAAAGGCTTTCTAAAGCTTTCTATGGAAACTTCAAGAAAATCTGCGAAAGGTCTCCAGGATTTCCAAAAGCTTAGCAAGAACTTAAAAAGCTCTAAAAAATATATGAAAGCTTGACAAATTCTTTCCCAGCAATTTTAGAAAGCTTTTTCAAAGTTGCCTCAAAAATTCTTTTTGATCTTTCATCATTTTCAAAATGCCAAGAAATATCGCAATATAATTCCCAAACAACCCATAAATAATAACTTTGTTGCGGTCAAGAGAATTTTTGCATGTCGTTTTGCACTAATCGCCTCCACTGTCGCGAAATGCGTGGTTTAGACAGCTCATAGAGACAGACAGTCAACAAAAAAGCATCACATAAGACGGCTTTAATAAAAATGACTATGAAATAAAGTCTCCAGCATATGACGCAGGTCAACTCTTATGTGCCTGTCCCTCTTCCATCAATACTTTGTCTCTTCACATGTAATTTACATAGAATAATTTCATCAATCAATACGTTCTTTTGCATGTTGGGCCTGTTGGGCATGTTGTTCAAAACTCTGACATGAAATCATTAGTTGTATGTCACAGAAATGAGACATGATAAGAGCGTGAGATAGTCATATAGTAAAAAAGACACTAAATTACACTCTTTCGCCCATTTTGAGCCAGAATCGCGATTGAGATCGAGAAAAAAGCAGAATAAATTATATTGTTAATTGAATTGCACACAAACAGAAAACATTTAGTGGATGTCTCTTTTGTATCTGGCCATTTAATCTCTTTTGGCGTGATGGAATAAAAACAGTGAAAGATGAAATAGAAATGATCAAAATGAGCGAATAAAAAAAGTTACAAGACGTGGGCAGCATTTAATCACGATATGACTCATTGGCAATATCCAAAAAAGGCCTTGCGTCAATGACTCAGAGATGTCACGGAATGAAAATTCAAATTTCTCTGCTTTTTGCGCCTTCTGGCGAACAGCAAACTTCTTGGGGGCATCTTTGAAATCCCTTCATTTCCATGCTGCTTATTTTTTTCTTCTTGCATCCCTTCCATGCTACATCCACGTGTTATGGAAAATACCATGAGAGAAAAAACATAACTTTCCTGACGTCAGAGACACCTCCTACATGATAAAAGTTTAATAAGTGTGAGAAAATTCTCAATGAAAAGCGTTTTAGAATGTGACTCATGTGAGATGCTGAGGAGTGAAAATTTCATGGAAATTTCACACAACGGTTGTAAATTTGTCGGTTTCATTTGAAAAGATTATAAATATGACAGTATTGACAGTTGTCGAAGGCATCGGCTTTATTTGGCTATCCTTCGGTATTCTTCGGATGTCAATTTGACAATTAATTTTCGCGCTAAATTTAAATTTCACCGCGTAAATTTCCTGATATTTTCCCAAGCCACCAACCCTCAAGATAACATTGAACGGAAAAAACTCTGTAAACAATCAAAGAACATGAACCTCACTTCGTCAACTCACTCAGAACGTAAGAGTTCCCTTGAGTGGTTACACGCATTTAACCAGGATGTATTTGGATTATTTTGTAAATATTTCCATTATGTTTACCAGTTCAATTTGTGAAAATTACACTTAATTTAACTGATGAATTGTACTTAATTTAAATAGTGTATTTAACTGATTTTCCCAGATGCGTTTCCAGCAGAGACAGCAGCAGGAGAGAGTTCAGCGAAAATTAGAAATGAGCAGTGCACCATCCATAATCAATAATAACAATAGTATTAACAACAATAGCTCCAGTGGACTGGAATTGGACACAAGCTGCACCCCCGGAAAGGTAAGGGATGAGAAATAGTCACCCTTTTCAAGTTCGCCCACCCCCACCCACAATCCCAAAATTATTAATGTGGATCAATGTCAATTCTGGTCAAACGACCGTTCAATAGTTCAAGTTTATGGTTCTGTGTCAAATAACGCTAAAAATAGGCAGAAAAAGAATCATAATGGAAAAATTTTTTCCCCTCTTTGAAAAAAAGAAGAATAATTCAGAGGGGAGCCTCAATGGCACTCGCGATTGATTTCGCCCGCGCTCAGACAATAAACATTCACTGGTGAATTTGAATTGGCAAAGAGAGCTCTATATATCTGAGGGTAATTGAAGGCTCCACAAGAGAGCATTTCAAGAGCGATTTTGATCTCTGAGAGGCATTAAGATGCCGAATCTCCATCAATTTGCAATTTAGACATGTAATGGTGAAAATCTAAATCTTTCATTAGGGATTATTGGAATTTTAGGTATACTATAGGATAAAATATTCAGAAGAAAGAGGGTGGATAAGTTTACCAATTAGCATTTTTGGGTAAAGATTTATCGAATTTAATTCAGTGGCGATTTATCGACTTTCAGGGGGGAAAAGCGCCCATATCTAGACAAATTTACCGTTAGTTATCGATTTCTAGTCAAATTTACAAGAATTTGTCGATTTTTAGGCGAATATGATTCGGATTTGTAGACTTTCAGGCGAAAATTGGTAGATTTTTGAACACTTTTTGAATCCATTTGCCTATGTTTAGACAAAATTACTGTTATTTATCGATTTCTAGTCAAATTAACAACACTTTATCGATTTTCAGGCGAATATGATTTGGATTTGTTGACTTTAAGGCGAAACTTGGTAGATTTTTGAAAACTTTTTGAATCCTTTTGCCTAAGTTTAGGCAACATTTAGAGCTCATATGTTCATTTGTACGAATTTACCGCCAAGTTAAAGATTTTCAGGCAAAATGTCGAACATGTTGACGATTTTAGGTCAACTAGCTCAGAAATTGCAATTTTTTGAGAAAAATTGCCTAAATTTAGGCAAAGAATACTAATTTTTAGAGAATTTGCGCTAATTTTGTTGACTTTAAGATGAAATCAGCATAAATTTGTAAATCTTAGACAATTTTAGAGCCAGAATTATAGAATTCTTATGAGAAAATTAGTTAAGGGAAATTAAGTGAAATTCTATTTTCAAAAATTCCTATGACTATAAATTTCTATAAATCCCAAAAAGCTTCGCAAGACAGAGACTCTTTAAAAAAAATTTCACCTGACACAAATTACAGAAAATCATTCAACCATAAGCTTAATGAAACGAAAATTGCGTAAAGAGGTTGAGCAAAAAGTTCAATGCCAATAATTCAGGTATATAGTAGACATACATAACAGCCTCAAATGGTCCACATAGCAATTAAAAGCCCACCCTCGCAGATCCGCGATGATTATCCGGAAATGCGAGATGTTAAATTAATGCAATTAATGCCCGAAAAAGGTGAGACAGCTGTTCGAGGAGAGGCGACAGAGGAGTATTGGGATTGATAAGAGCTACCCACTGCAGCCCATCCAGATGAAGCAGAGTCCCAAGGCGACCAGCAAGACACCAACCAAGCCATTCACCACATCCCGCGAGACCGACGGCCTGGACGGTTGGTCAATGGCCGAGGTGAATCGCAATGGCAACTACGGAGGCAAGTTGTCCAACGTGGGTCGCCTGGCATCGCTCACCATCAACGACAACGGGGTGGCTCCGAGGAATGGCGCTGCTGGTGCCAATGGATCCGTGAAATTGAGGCCTGTGGTCGTGAAGAAAGCCACCGTGCCAAGTGAGACGACTAAAAATCTAACGAATTTATCTAAATTGTCCAATAAAGCCGACAATGTCAATGGAGCGAGATCACACACGGACAATGGTCATAAGATGATGAGTGAGAAGCCATCGCCAAAAGCACCATCATCCACGGTTAAGAAACAATCACCAGCAAAAGTCGTCAAGGTGAGAAATTTAGTGATCTTTTGCGAAATTTTATTTAAAAAAATTCAAGTGTTTTTTTTGTCTCTAAAAAATGGCTGCTTTTCAGCGAAAAACGGTCTAAATTGCTTGTGAAACGCAATTAAACTCTTTGCACAATAATTTATCTTTCTGTCATCGATTTGCAGAGTGGTCCACCTCCAGATGGTTTGACTGAATGCAAAATCTGTGGTCGCTACTTTGCCGAGGAACGCATACAGAAACACATTGCAATTTGTGCCAAGATTACCAGTAAGAAGAGAAAAGTCTTCGATTCGACAAAACATCGAGTTCAGGTAAAGAATTTCTGGGAATTTCCAAGAGAGTATCAATATTTCTCATTTGGCTCTTTGAGAGAAATTCGAAAGAAATCACTCGAAGCATAGAATTTTTCTGGGTTGAGTGTCTGAAGCTTTTCATAGAGAATTTTTTTCTTAGGATTCCACAGTTAATATTACAAAAATTCTTGAAGACAAGAAAGACATCATTAAGGCGTTTTAGATACCAAAAATGCTTAGAAGTTCTTTGTTTGAATCTCAAGAAGCCAGAGAAAAATTTTATAATTAATTTACCAGAAAATTTGGAGCATTACAAAAGTTCAAAGAAATTCATAAAGCTCATAGAATAGCATATAAAGCATTAATGCGTTGTTAAAGCTCTGATTTTTTATAAGAACTAAATTATGCAAATTATGCGTAAATTTAAGAACTCTCAAGAAATTGCTTAAGCTCGCAAAAGAATTCTCCAGATACTCTAATAATTCCTAAAGCTCAGAAATTTCTCTGGAAGCCTTTAGTATTTGAAATTTCTTCAACTGCTTTCAAGCTTCATAAAGCTCATAAGTTTAAATTAAACAAAATCCTTTATATTGTGAAAGCTCAGACTGTAAGGGGGAGATATTATGGACTGAAGTGGTGTACATTTGAATGGAAGTGTACGAGAGCTTTTGAAAGTGGAGCAGAAAATGCTTAGTCAAGTAAATTATGGAAGCTTCCAAGGAAGATCAAG
>CAKKOB020000118.1:34342-46158 GCA_918844115.2 Phlebotomus perniciosus | reverse complement strand
TTCCCTACACGACGCTCTTCCGATCTGGGGGAGATATTATGGACTGAAGTGGTGTACTTTTGAAAGGGAGTGAGAGAGTGCTTTCGGAAGTGTAATTATAATGCTAAGATTAAGTCAAGTATTATAATTAGCATCCAAAGAATATGAGGAGCTTTGGGAAGTTCTTCCAAAGTCTTAGATTATTTTTAAGAGATTTATAATAGTAACTTTGAGGAGTTTTTAAGAAAATTCCTAAACATCAGAAAGTGGAAACTTGATTAACTGAGAGTTTTTATGAATTGCTTTTAAGATTTTGCAGAAACTTACGAGCATTTAAAAAAATATTATGGAAAATTTGTAAAGCTTTCGGAGAATTTATTGAGCTTTTAAAGTTCTCGCTAAGCTTTTGAAAATTCTGGACAGCTTTTGCAAATTTTCTTAAAGCTTTGGAAACCTTTCTGGGAAATCTTTAGAAAGTTTTATATGAAAAAGCATTATATGAAAGCTTTATTGGAAAGCTTTAGAGAGCTTTCTTAGAAAACTTTAAAAACCTTTTTCAGTCAGCTTTATTAGAAAGTTTTTTTTTAGAAAAGCTTTTCCATGAAGTTTTCTCATTAGAACTTTCTAAGAAAGCTTATGATTTCAAATCAAAAATTTTATATTTCCATTATTTTCATCTACTTACAAACTTTTAGCAAAATTCTCTTATCTTTTTAACTTTTTATCAAGAATTTTATCTATGAAATCGCTAAATTCAAACAAGCTAATTCACTGATTCTGATCAAATCTCTCAATTTCAGGGCACTGAAGCCGAAAAGTTTGTGCTGAAGAAGGGGCCCCGAGGCACCCGGGCGGCTGTAGCAGCCCCGCCAAAGCCAGTCGCGGCCCCTGCCGCCGCCGCCGGAGGTTCTGCGGGCAAAAAGAGCAACTGGCGGAGGAAGCATGAGGAGTTCATTGAGACCATTCGAGCGGCCAAGCAGATGCAGGCGCATCTGGCGAAGGGTGGGAAACTCTCTGACTTGCCTCCGCCACCGCGCTCTGAAAACCCCGACTACATCCAGTGTCCGCACTGTATGAGGCGCTTCAATGAGGCCGCCGCGACGCGACATATTCCCAAGTGCGCCACGATGTTGCACAACAAGCCCAAGCCTCAGCCGCCTAAGAAGCGATACTAATGGGGGGCAACTCCTGCGCGCAACTTTAATCCCACTAATCCCGCATATTGTGTGTCTTTTGGAAATTTTAATGCAAAATCTCTACAAGTGATATAATTGGAGAAGAAGATGTCTAATAAAAAGTGTTTTCACCTTAACTTCGCTATGGTTTTTTTTGGTGAGGAAATTATGGATTTCCGAAAAAGGAATTTAGGATTTTTTAGCGCCGAGAAACTAAAAAAGTTCCAATTCGAAAGCTTTGAAGAGCTTTCATCCTATCAATTTTATTTTATTAATTTATATATGTACAAAGCCTCCTAAACTAAAGCTTTTAAAGAAACCTTTACAAGAAAGCTTTTAATGAAGCTTCAATAGGAACGCTTTTTCAGAAATCTTCCAAGCTTCTAAGAAAGTTTTCCAAAGAAAGCTCTCTGTGAAAGCATTCTAATAAAGCTTTCTAAGAAAAGTCTCTGAAGCTTTCTGTGAAAGTTTTCTAAAAAAACGCTTTCCACGAAGGTTTGTAAGCTTTCTAAGGATTCTAAGTTTTATAAGAAAGCTTCAAGAAATTTTCAAAAGCTCTCTAAAACTTTCAAAAGCTTTCATAAAAGTTCTAAAAATCATCCGAAAGCTTTGTAAATTTTCCAGATAGGTATTCATAAGTGCTCGCAAATGTAAGCTTTCAGCTATTCTAGTTTACATTTTTCAAACTTTAAGAATTACCATAAAAGCTCCTCAAAGCTTCTAAAACCTTCAAGCTGCTGTAAGAACTTCCTATAACTCCAATTCACAATTGGCAAAGTTAAGATTAGTGATATTGCTTTTCGAAGCTTTTGTGAGCTTTTAAAACTTTTTTGAAAATAATTTCCTGGTTGGTTAGTTTTTCCTTAATCTAAATGAAAATTAAACCCAAATAAATTTCTTTCCAATTCTCATTTATTTCCGACCAACTGAATAACTAATCAGTTTTTACAAATCCGCTCCAAAACTTCCTCATTCTAAGCTTCCGATGAACTTCTTAACCGTCTCACTAGAGTCAAGCATTCCCAGACCCTCCAGAATGTAGGCCAGATTGTCCAGACTCGCGTCCATGTCATCATCAAACCAGATCTGCAGCATCGCATGACACTGAGCCGAAGCGGTGGGATTCTCCGTCTCGAAGAAGAGTATCTCATCTGGTCGATAGCCCAGCTTATTGGCCAACTTCTTCCACTCCGCCCCAATGATGGGCGCCAACTCCTGCAACTGCTCCGCCGTGATCATATTGGGCTTGTGATTGTTCTTATCCTCCGGCGTCAGTTGTTCCGTTTTCAGCAGATCCGCCTCCATTTGCTCCTGTTCCTCCACAAAAGTGTCCGTCTCCGGTTCCACGACCGGCAACACCTCCTCCATGGGCTCTTGCTTCGCCTCTGATCGATCCTTCTGGATCTTCTTTCGCACGCTCTCCAGATAATCACTCACCTTGTACGATGGTGTGTTGAAGAGCGTGAAAAAATGTGGTGATTGTCTCGCCATCAGTCTCAACGCCCTCCACTCATACGACGGATCATTCTTATCCTTCGGATTCTCCAGATATGACTCCAGGGAAGGCAAAAAATTCCTATCCGACCCTTTGCACGCCTGCAAATTATCCGGACAGAGATTCCACAATTTTGTCAGCTCAGGATTCCCCATATAGAACTTCCCATGCTTTGTGGCTTCCTTGATGGAATCCCCCAAGAGTCTTTTGTACTTCCGCTGGGACGACGGCGCCTTACCCGTGTCACTGGGATGTGGATCCGGACGCTGGAACTCCTTGCATCCCTCATTCTTCCAATTATTCCACATCTCTTCGCGCTGCAACATGTGCTGGACACTCCGTGAGAACTTCGTCCCATTTGGCGGAGTCTCGTCCAACAGGCGATACACCTGAGCCTCGGTCTCTTTGATCCAGTCCACCTGAGCCGTGGTCAGGGTGTACATGTCCATTTTGAATTTCACCTGCAAAGGTTTCAAAGGATTAAAAAAGCTCACAAAATCTAGGAATTTCATCCAATTTAAGGATTTTTCCTCACCTGCGATGGAAGGTAGTGGAAGATGATGAGGAACTGCACGAGAACCGATCGCCGGAAGTTAGAATCCGACAATTGCAAAGCCAGAAGCTTCGGATTGGTCAGGAATTTTGCAAAAAAGTGCTGAACTTTGTCCGGATCCATCGAATTCTCCTCATCCATCTCATCAATATCCATCTTCTCGACTTCCCTGCTACTTCCCTCCCGCGGCTCCTCCAATTTAAACCCCTTAAAAGCCGCCAGAACACTCGAGGTGTGACTCACAAAAGTCTTCCACTGAACCTTATTGTAGCACTGATTGGGATTCCGGAAGAAGTCCTGCAGAGCCCAGAATTTACAATACAAATTGTAGTCAATCTGCAATTGAGTCTCCACCGAGTCACCGGCAAGATTCTCATTCTTCCCATCTGTGCTGTACTCCGTGAGATTCTCCAGATTGAACTCCGACACAATATTGAGGCCAGAACGTTCAGAGAAGGGGAAGAATTTGGCCAGGAACAGGAGAATCCGTCCACAGAAGACGGTGTTCTGTGACCTGGACAGACGCCTGAGGAGATCATTGCACATCCTCAGGATGTTGTTCTTGCACGGCGTGAAAAACACCTCCTCCTTCCACACAGCTACACAATTCTCCACATACGTGAAGAGCTGTTCGCACTGATCCAGTGTGACAGCATCAAAAACATCCCCCAGGAGGATCACGGGAATCGTCACGGATACCATATCATTACGGGCAGCGTTCGCCGAGAAGGTTATAAAGTCCTCAACGGCTTTAACATCATCAATGTGATCTTTAAGCAGCACATCTCTGAACACTTGATCCAGACTCGACTTTTTGTCCGCATGAGACTCACCCAGATGCTTAAAATCCGCCTCTAGCTTCTCAAACTTCCTCTCCCTGAAGGACTCCCGGAGAATCACCTGCCGGATGCATAAAAACCCCTTCAATAATCACATTTCAGTGGATCCCTCGGGAATTTCTCACCGTGAGTTTCTCCCTGTAGAGCTGGAAAGTGGGAGTGGACATTTTTTTCCGCCGGAATCCCTGAAAATGCCCAAGAAAAGCGCTCCCCAAACAATTTTCCCGGGAATCAAAACAAACTTTGACAAGTCTACAGTCACGCCGTTCTAACCTCAAAAGTAAACACGCGTAGCGAAAACAAACACTTCCTGACCCGAAAATGGGCATTTCCGTGGAGAAAAGTGAGTAAATCCCTGATATTTCCCTCAGAAAATACAAAATAACACTTTCTGCATCAAATTACAGGAATTAAATTATATATCGGCGCTGAAACGGATCACTTCCATGAGATCTTTATCATCCCTCACTCCCTGCGCCACGCTGAGTGGCCAGGAGAGAAAACCATCTGCCTGACTAACATCCCAGCCTACATTTCAGAGGAGAATCTCTCGAGAATCTTAGGGAAGTTTGGAAGTGTTGAGAAAATAGCCATTTTCTCCAACATCAAAGATTTGCAGGCATTCTCTCAGTCTCCGGAAAGTCACAAAAATTCTCAAGATTTCCACTGGAAGACCGCCTATATAGCCTTTAAAGCCATCAGCAGTGTTGAGAAGGTCCTCAAGGTGAAGAAACTCACAGCTGATGAAGTATCCGTGGGTGTCAGAAGGTGGACTTCCGACTACAAATCCCAATATCCGAGGGAAGAGCAATTGCAAAGGGAGATTGATAGTTTCATGGAGAAATTTGATCAGGGAGAGGAATCTGCTGAGGAGGAAAGTAAGGCGGATGACGATGGATGGATCCAGGTGTCTCGGAAAACCAAAGATGCCTTCAAACTCACCGAAAAAGCCATCCAGAACGTCACGGAGCAGCAAGAGGGCCGGAAGAAGAGGAAAGAACTGAAAAACTTCTACAGATTCCAAATCACAGAATCAAAGAAGCAGAAAATCCTCGAGATGAGGAAGAAATTCCAGGAGGATAAGGAAAAAGTGGAGAAAATGAAGTCTTCGCGTCGTTTTAGGCCTTTTTAAGTCAAGACAAAGAAAAGAATAAATTGAAATTTAAAGAAAAATCTTAGTTTACATTTAATCCACTTTAATTTGAATTTCCTTGAGTTTTAGTTATTTCCCAGACGTTGTCCTGATCCCCAGTTGCTGAATCTCCCACCGGCAGGTCTTGGCTGATTGTTCAGGCGATTCCCCCCAAATCCATAAACGCCCCCCGTGACGTCCGGGAAGTAGCTCTTGAGGAATTGCGGTGTTTCCAGGAGACTCGGTGTATTCCGATATGAAGGATAGAGAAACTTGAGCGAGTAGTAGAGATGACCGACGACAATCCCGATCAGGGAGTACTTCATTGAGGAGCTGAGCAGGAGATTGACGCCCAGGAGCACCCAAGGCAGATAAGCCGCCTTGAATTGCGTGCCAAACCAGAAGTTGACAATGGTGTCAGCATTGAGCTTACACCAGACATAGAGAACCGACATGACCATCGGATCCATGAGGAGGGGAACATTAAAGAGCGCCCCCACAATCACGCAATTCACCCAATTGAAGATCAACATGAACAGGTGATCAGCTGGTGTGTTCTTGAACTGATCCCGCTCCAGGCGCACCGAGTAGTTATACAGGAAGTAGCAGTTCAGCATAAAGTGAAAGCCCGTCTGGGGGGTCAGCGGGTAGAACAGGACTGATGTGAGAGGTCTCCATATCTGCAAAAAAAGATCAATTAATCAACTCCTCCGGAAACAAAAAATTGCCTCACCTGGAATTTCGTGTAGACAAATTTGAATGGCAGGAGAATGAGAAGATCACCCGAGAGTAATCCCATTCTCTCCACAAGACTCAACACCACAGTGGATGAGAGCCAGAGACGTGTAAATATTGGCACGGAGTTGAACCAGCCGGAAAAGTCCATCTTTACTGGGAAATTCTCTGTTGCTCTCCTGGAAATTTGTCAAGGAATCACTATTTGCTGGCCAGGACAATCTCTCCCAAGGAATCCTACCTGATTAAGATGTTCGATGATTGACTAGGATTCCCAGATGATGCTTCCTAGATCTCCAGGTGATTTTATTATTAAATGATTCGGCACAATATTATTTGCACCAAAAACACTCAGGTTTTCATCACGATTTCACGAAAGAACTGACAACCGTGACGTGTAACATTGGAGGCTAAAGGAATTGTGCGAATGCTCGCAGATTTATGACGAAATTAGTATTTACACGGTATTTACATACAAGTACAGCCGCATTAGGATTGTGATTTGATTGTCCCAAAATCTGAATCTAATCTTGTCGCAATATAGGGATAGAATTACATTTTTAGTAGAGTGATTTATTTTGTGAGGTTATAAACATTTTTCTCAGCTTTTCTGGGAATTTTCTTATAAAGGATTTCTGTGCAAAAACGTGGTCATTGAGTACCGCAAATTACCTTTTTGACATTTTTTTTTCCTGAGAATTTGATTCACAATATTTGCCACCGAGAAAAATGAGGTTAGATTAACCTTGCGGAATTGAATCGATTGAATCGAAAAAGTTCATGGCTATCGCTTGATAAACCTGTTAAAAAAGCGTTAGAAGGCGTTTTAACATCGTCATTGCGTAAGAACGAATTTTAAATGGTTAAGAACCCTTAGATGGTGTTTAATTGCATTAAAACGCATTTTAATCCGGTTAAAGCATGTTAACGTCGTCAAATGCGTTTAAATGCATTTTAAACCGTTAAAAAGCGTTTAAACGTTGTTCCATATTGCATTAAAACGCATTTTTAATCAATTAAATTGCGTTAAAACGCATTTTAAACCGGTTGATGCGTTTTAACGTCGTTAAATTGCGTTGAATCGCATTTTAATAGTTAAAGTTTAATAGTTAAAAAGCTTTTTAACGTAGTTTAATTGACAATTAATTCTAATCGAACTAAATTTTTGCTGCATAAAAGGGGCTAGACCAAAATTCTGATCCTAAAACACTTTTGATCTGGATTATTTTGGCGTTGGTTGGTCTGAGATTATTATTAGATTATTCTGTATTACTGGACGAAAATCCTGCAATAAGTATCGCAAAATACGTTCTGATTCCTTTTGAATTTCCTAAAACCGTTCCTGATCGCGGAAGTTTTAAAAGTTTATCGTCGAAAATATTTACATTTTATCTGTGTTTTGAAGAAGGAGTCTAATTTTTATCCTTTTCGTATTTCAATTTATTGAAAAATTCACAGATAAGTCATGAATAATTTGTTTCACAGCATTTTCCAACAAAACAAGCATAAAATGAGGTTAGATTAGACGTCAAAATTTTTGGGAGAAGTAGGACAGATGGAATCTAATCCAATTCCATCTAGCAAGCGGGATTGGACTTGCCGTTTAATTTCACAAAATTAAGATTAATTTTAATCAAATCCGACGATGCAATGGCGCCATCGCGCTAATGATTTAAGAAATGGAGGAAAACAAAACCAACTCTTTTTAAGCAATAACCAGAAAATTTCTGTTTAGTTAAACAAAATTTCAAATAATCATCTAGAAGAATCCACTTACCTTCCGTCTCCTGCAAAACTCCTTCCTTCCCTTTGGTCGATCAATTACAATATAACTCCCCTTCCCGTTGAAGTCGCGAGATTTCCTCTGACCGCCTCGAAAAGGCGCCAATTTCAAATCATCTTCATTTTATTCCAGCCTTAAATTGCCTCGTCATGGGTTCCTGTTGCTCTTGATCACCATCTGCATGAGCGTGCAGGGTGGTAGCGCCTCCAGGCGACACAGGAGCTGTGGAATACTGCCGTAGACGCAGTGCGAGCTCAAGGCCATCTGGACTGCTTGAGCGAAGCGCTCCAGGCACAGCTGGAAGCGCTCCTCAGACTCCTGGGTGACATTTTCCGGCCGCTTCAGCTGCAAATGCTTTCCCTCCAGCGTCGCCACGATCAAACACAGATGCTGGGCATTGATGACGGTGGGTGAGCCGGTGGGCGGTGGTGTTTGCTGCATGGACTGTATGATGGCCAAATGGAGGCGACTGTAGGACTTTCCGGGATCCAGGAGAGGTGCCACGACGCACCATCGAATGAGTCCGGCAAGTGGTGTGAGAACGGGCATCGCGATGGCGCCCGAGGGAAGCACCAGTGGCTTCTGGGAGGACAGACAGAGCTCCGGATTGCTGGCTATCCACTCAGTGAAGGTGTCCAGCAGGATTGCCGGCGGCACGGCCGAACTGTGCATGTCGTTGAGATAGAGTTCCGCCACGGCGGTGATTATGTTCGCCGTGAAGCGCGGGGCCGTCTGAGGCAGAAACTTGAGCTGCTCCGACGCCTTCTGGGCGAACACAATGAAGTCCGTGACGAGATTCTGGGCCAAATCGAGGCTGGACTGAGATGTACAGCCCAGCTGTTGCATCCACGTGCCGGCGGCACACAGAAGGGGCGCTATGAGTGCCGATACGGATGTGCTGACCAGCTTCACGAGTACATTGATGCGTGTGACGGAAGTGGTGGCGAAGAGGGAGAGAAACATGGCGTTCCGAGTGGCTTCGGAGCCGGGAATCTGGAAGTATTCGCACAGAACCACCACCAGCTGCAGTTCCTGTATCAGGGAGAGCGTGGAGGGTAGGTGTTGGCCTTGGGACTTCCGCACGTCCACATCTCGTGTGGATTTCTCACAGAAGATCTCAGCAATCAGTTCCATCGTATGATCCTGTTTTGTCCGGGAGTTGATCATAGACTCTAAAAATGTCATTTTGTAAGGTATTGTCGACACTTTTCCAGTTTCCCAACTCACCAATCCTCTGGAGAGTGTCTCTTACTCTTCCTGAGTAGTCCACTTTGTGATAATCACGCTTAGAAGAGCCTCCGAGAGACATTTTTTCCTCTCCGGTGAAGTGCCGTGAAAACAAAAACAAGCCTACTTAACCTCACTTCTCATCGGGCAAGACTTTCGTGAAGTTCCCGCTTAACGAAGAATTTCAAAAAATCGATACGGAAAAGGGGAAGTTGGTCTACCATCACGTCCACCTCCTGGGACAAAGTTCCTCCTCGTCCTGGCCATATCCACTCGTCTGGTGCTTCAGGGATCCCATTAGTGTCTGAGAAGATGAATTCGGTTGTGCCAAATCACGAATTCATGGAGTTACGCACGATGCAGGTGCCGTGTAAGCAGCAGTGCTTCGTCTACACGGACATTGATCTGCCCCCGGAGATAACAAAGTTCTCCGAGAAGATCAAGAACGGTAATGTGTCCACGTACAAGAAGGAGCACGTCTCACCACCACCAGTGGTGCATCGTGGCAAGAGTCGCAAGGTGGCGGCAGTTTTTGGTGGAGTCTTTCTCTTTGTGGCTCTAGCTATTGGGATTCCCATCGCTCTGCAGCTCAGGAGTTCATCTCTCCTGGAGGCACGATTGGCCTTCATTCGACGACTTCTGTCTGAGACACCACCACTCGTTGAGGGCCACTGGCAGCCACAGCTTGAGGGAAATTTCTCCAGCAGCGTCATGGACATCACGAAGAACATGGTGGGTGCTCTTGTCTGGCCAGTGGCGGTTCCCTGTGGTGCCCAGTATCTCGATGGCGTTCAGTTGGCCCTCGAGGGGATCGATGAGGCCAAGAGACTGGCACGAACTAATCCCATGCTGGAGATCATTGAGACTGCTGATGACATCGAAGAGACTCACGCTAAGGGGAAGATTGGGGTGCTTCTGGGCCTGGAAGCGGGTCATGCCCTGGGCTCCAGTCTCGCTGTGTTACGCTCCATGTACTCTTTGGGGGTGAGAGTGGTGTCCATCACGGGATTGGGGTGCACAACGCCCTGGGCAGCGGCAACAATCAAAAGCGATATGATTGTCCTGGATGATTCCCAGCCGCATAGTCTAACCACTTTTGGCGAGGTGAGTTCCTCTTTTTATGTTTGAAGTTCTTTTACTTGCTTTAATCGTAAACCCTTGCGTTATCCGCGTTATTCATTTAGTAGTGTTTTGGCGGGAAATTTTGGCGCCAAAATCGGTTCCTTTTTGTAGATGGCGCTGATCTGTGTGTGCGTCTTGGAAAATTAATTCAGAAATCATTAAACAATTCAAAATTTTCTTCGAAAATCATTTATTGTAGGACCCATTCGGAAATTAAATAACTTTGGAAACTTAGAATAAAAACCGCGATCTCAGTTTCTAATTAAAAGAACAGAATACCTAAAGTTTTTTGGTGCTCATGAAATTTTGTACTTAACTAAAACTTTTCTAATACACAGAAAGACTCAGTGTTTCACAAAATAATTAATTAATTATAGATGGAAGTTGTTTAGAAACTTTATCCAAATTCTACAACTTATTGGCAACTTCAAAATTTCAATTCTCATGTTTGAATATTCCATTGTATTAAAATTGTGTCGAAACCGTCGAAACATACAAAATTCTGTTTAATTCAGAAAACTTTTACAGTCACAGAAATGATTGTCTCATTGATATTTTAATGCAATTTCTCTAATTTCTTACGGATTCACCATCAGAGAGATTTTAAGTCCAGGAAAACTTTTCTACCCAATGCTCTTAATCCTTTGAGATTTTGAATGTAGCTTTCTGATGAAACTTCCTCATGAGGAAGTTTCTGCATTAAGAAGGTGCTTAAGTATATTTCTAGCCCTTTGTTAGTTGAATATTGATAATTTTTTCTAGTTCTCTTGGTTATCTATAAATTAAATTCCGGCATAATAAAAGTTAAATGCCGGAAATAAAGCGCGAACCACCAATTTGAAATTAAATAATGTTTATGTCATTTTTGGGGTGAACCAATATTAAAATTATGAGATAATAATTCCAGTGCGAAAGAGTAAATTTCGCCAGAGGGAATATAACTTAATGGCTAATGTGAGCAAAATTCACATTTAATTATTTTCATTCACAATCTCTAGCTAGAGCAAAGCTGGAGCAATTATGGCGGTCGAACATATGATATTTAATTGCTTAACTATTTCAATCTAATGATTGTTTTAATGTGAAATGCTTTTCAATACGGTCAATGAGTGGAAAGTGGATTTTTTATAATTCATAATATTGATTATTATAAATTTTGAAATAATCAAGGAACATCTCAATAACCCTGATTTGTTATTGGGATAATTCGCAAAATATTCACAAATTTCGGAAATATTCTATGAATGAATATTGTTCGACTAATCCTTCGAAACAAATTTAAATGTTTTGCATTTTGTAAGACTTTTCCAATGAGTCTCCCATGATAATGAGTGGCAATACTAGATTGCGTACGTGGAATTCTTACAGATTATGCCAACTCGAATACAGTTAATAAGAGACCTAAGTCATACTTTTTTGGAAAGGTCTCGGCCTAAGCTACAACGGCTACAACATATGAAAATTTCAAGAAAATCTATCACATTTTACTCGGAAACATTCGATTTTAAATTATGAAAATTTTCATGTTGACTTTAGCGCCACTAGCGGTGGTCGGATAAAGTTCCGATGTTCTAAGAAATTGTAGCATTTTGCGAGGCCTTTCCAACGAGCACTCAATGATCGAAATCAGGCCCATAAGATAAGATAAGATAAGATTTTAGTAGGCGCGAATCCTCCTCTTTCGAGAGGATCCGCTGCACCCAGGCCGCAATCGGGCCCATTATGCAAGCTCCTATTAATTTTTTCAATCTTATCTCCCCTTTTAAGGGCAAGGTG
>CAKKOB020000118.1:0-27910 GCA_918844115.2 Phlebotomus perniciosus | reverse complement strand
AAGGGGAGATAAGATTGAAAAAATTAATAGGAGCTTGCATAATGGGCCCGATTGCGGCCTGGGTGCAGCGGATCCTCTCGAAAGAGGAGGATTCGCGCCTACTAAAATCTTATCTTAAAGCTGTTTAAGAAAGTTTTCTAAAGCTGCTTAAGAAAGCTTTCTAAAGGTGTTCAAGAAAGCTTTCTAAAGCTTCTTTAGATGGTTTTTAAAGCTCTATATGAAAGTTTCAAGAAAATCTGCATAATTTCTCCAGAATTTTTAAAAAATTAGCAGAAACTTTAAAAGCTCTAAAAACGTTCGAAAGCTTTACACATAATTTCAGCGGTTTATAGCAATTTTAGAAAGTTTTGACTAACGAACTTTTTTTAAAGTTCGGGAATTTCTCTAAAATCTGGAATTAAGAAAATATATATAAAAAACTATTTCTGTGGAAGAGCTTTAGTTCCTGATCTCGCTGAGATGCTTTAAAATTACTTGAGTTATCTTAGCATATCCATTCCACTTCCTAAAGCTCTCGTGCACTTCTATTAAAATGTACACCAGTTCTGATCTTAATATCTCCCTCTTGGGAAAAATCATAGCGAATTTTTTCAAAGTTAAGAACTGCTTATAGATTAATCTTGCTAGGTTTTTAGAGAAAACTTGTGAGTTAAAATTTTTAATTTATATAGGAAAACTTTATGAATAAAAAATTTCAGATCATTTTAAAAAGATTAGAGCATTCACATTTCCTTTTAAAATTTAGTTCCTTGTAAATTAAACTTATCAATAAATAATTAATAAAAAAAAACATTGAGATATTGAAACAAATTTTAAGTTATCTTAAAATGAAACCAGAAATACTACAACCTTATTCTTATTCATTACTCATTCGCCTTCTTATATTCTTCAATTGATGGCCCCCTATATTTACCCAAAATCTCGTTAGGTGTTTATGAAGAAGAAATAAATATTTTCCTATAATATAATACCTTTATGAAACATTTTATTTCTCAGAAGCAGAACTATTCGTGATTGTATCAATAAATGCGCTGTCATATTTGATAGAGTGGAGTGGTAAATACAATAACCAGTATGGACGTCAATTGCACATTTCGACATTTTATTGTAAATTATCATTTGAATTACACCGGAGCATAAATTCTTGCACATGAAAATGAAAATCAATATGAAAAGGCATAAGATCAGAAAGAAAAATTTTACGACAAAAATTATTTTTCCTTGCATCATAAATTATTTACGGTGAAGATAATAAACATTAATTACCAATCGTCTATTGGAAAAATTAATCAAGATGTTGTGCATTTTATTGGGCGCATTCACATGGAAACAGAGTCAAAGAGTCTTTGGGTAATTTTATTGCAAATACGCGAATTATATTGGATTTCTTTTTATGGATTTTTCAAGGGAAAATCATTGGTTTTATCATCCTCAAGTCAAACGGAAATATTATGGAGAGGCAAAAGGAAATTTAAGCAATTCGTTTCCTATTTGTTTTCTTATACGTAACAGTCGGCTAGTATTATGTACACATCAACAATGTAACATCTCTATAGCTGTGCACTCAAACGACTAAACATTTAGAAGTGAAATTGCGAGTGAAAATAGCTTAGGCTCTTTCGGTTATAAATGATAAGAGAGGGTAAATGCCAATTTCTATGCTGACAAAATGGTGTACTAATTCATATTTATACGGTTTGTCTGGGGGCTTGATTATTTCGCCCACAGCAACAATAACCGCACAATTGCCATGCCATGGGTAATCGAAAATTATTGTCAGTGTCTCCATGAAATTGATTAATCAAGTGAAAATTGTGTGAAGATATTTCATCTTCACATCCACTCGCAGGAAATTTCTCTGTGACACGAAATAGCGCCCCATCATTCTCCTTCGCACATACATTATATACATTTATTTAGGAGACTTGGCGGATGATCGTCAAAGTGGCTGTATCAATCTATAGATCATTCTATCTCTCAACTTACATTCCGGCAAGGAGTGAAGGCTTTTACCGCATCCATAACAGTGACAACGTGGGGGGGGGGAGGTGGGTGGGCAGAATCTCACCCGTCAAGCACAAAAGAATAGAGAGAAAAGGCGCAAAAATATATGACTAATGTATGTATTACATAATATCGTCTAATATGGGCCATGTATAAAATACATTGAAGAATATATATGGAATAGGATTTTATGGGGTGTCCAACCCATCCCCTCGAGGTGGGCACGTAAACCTATAACAATTCATAGACTCTCCTCCGTTTCATTCGCCAAAACCACTCTTTTCTGGATCCCCATCTCCCCCATCTTTAGCATCGTTGGTCTGGCCGTTGATTACTTCTTCATTCGCACCCATAATATTGCCCAGTTTTTGGGCGGAAAAATGTTTATATCTTAGAAGTGGCTTGCAAGGACGAAAAGAGAGAAAGATGGAATATGAATTTTGCGGACGTGAAAATAATACATAAAAATTATATTAAAGGTGATGTCTTCAATCATAATAAAATCCAAAAAGGACTCCACACACAGAATGAGAAATGATTGGGTCAGAAGACAACTGGGGGGGGGGAACCACAATTACTAAGCTAAAAGTTCATTTTCATCTAAGCAGAAGGCGTCAAGAGGGAGGGTTTGTGTGAGGAAAACAAAAGAAGAAATCACGTTAAGAATGACTGTTTTCTGGTTGGAATAACAGATTTTTCCCCAGATAAATAAGGGACCAAGTTGCACGAAGGAGAAAAAATGTTACATAATTGTGAATATCATAAATGGTTTGAATTCTCAAAATTGACATTTTCTGATGACACTGGATTTTTTACAGAAATAAACGAACAAACAAGAATGGCCCAATTAATTGTTATTCGCAAAAATTCCTCTGATTATAGGCTGATCCTGCTTTCACAGAATAATCAACAAGCATTATGTCCATATTATGACAAATATATGACTCAAAAAGACATTAAAAAATCATGCGATGATAATATTATGTGTGAATTTCATGCAATGCATCCAATTATGTAATCAAGAGGATTTTTTAGCCTCTGAAAACATCAAACAAACAATTGATAATTTTTGCCTATTTTCGCAGACTCCGTCTCAACAATGATAAGAAAGAAGAAATATCTCTTCATATTCTATTGGGCAATTCTATCAGACGTGATACTTAATGGTGAGTTAATTTGACAATCTTCTAACCATATCACCTTTTTTTTGCTCTCCCCCAATGACTCCCCCTGAGAGACAATAATTCTTCTGTTTGTTTAACTTCCCCCTTATCACTTATGTTATTTTTTGCTCCACTTTTTCATTCGCGAGAGGGAAAAAAATTGTGTGAATATCTCGTGATGCCATTATGTCTGACTCTTAAGCAATTTGCATGACTTTGAAACTATGAGCATACATGATAAGGCAGCATAAAAACATTTGAGCGGTTCTTGACCTCAAAAGCGCTGACTGAAAGCACGTGCAGCCTTTTATATGGTAATCGCGTGGACAGCAATCCTTTGATGTTGCCATCCAATAGATTAACCCCGGATTTCCAATCACCATAATGTTTTAATTAGTTTTCCCGTAATATATATGTTTTTTTCTGTTGTTACCCATCAAGCCTACGGATTAAATTTATAGCCAAAAATAGAAATAAATCTTTCATATTTTATGCCATATATCATATCAGGAGGAGGCGGTGTTTTGTGTTGGCGGATTAAACAGTGTGACGCTAAATTTTTGTCCCAGACAACAAGCCGAAAATTTGAAAATTTTGTTTCAAAATTCACAAAATAATATAAAATGAATACTAGATAAGATAATGAATGTTGTCGTGGCTTGGAAATATGCTACGTTGCAGTAGCTTGGCAAGCGTTGTCGTAGTTTCATAAGATTATACGTTGTCGTATCTTGGCAAGATACTACGTTGTACTAGCTTGGCTAGAAACTGCGTTGTAGTAGCTTGACTGGAAGCTGTTTTTGTAGTAGCTTGACAAGATGCTACGTTGTAATAGCTTGATTAGAAGCTATGTTGTACTAGCTTGACTAGAAGCTACGTTTTAGTAGCTTGATAAGATGCTAAGTCGCAGTAGCTTGACAAGATACTACGTTGTACTAGTACTAGCTTGACTATAAACTGCGTTGTAGTAGCTTGACTAGAAGCTACGTTGTATTGCTTGACTAGAAGCTACGTTGTACTAGCTTGACTTGAATCTACGTTGTAATAGCTTGACTAGAAGCTACGTTGTAGTAACTTGACAAGATGTTACGTTGTACTAGCTTGACTAGAAACTACGTTGTACTAGCTTAATATGATGCTGCGTTATCGTAATTTGACGACAGCCACATTGTCGAAGTTTGCCAAGCATCTACGACTCCGTACTCCAAAACAGTTTCATTACAAAATTTTTACTTAGCTATTAAACAAAAAAAGCAACCATATTCTTTTGGACATAATTTAGGGAACCTCCTGTATTTAGCTGGTCTAAAAATGATGAGGCTCTTTTGCGTGAGTCTTTCTCTCTTTGTTCGCATAAATCGCAATGCTGGAGTATGATAATTAAATTATAATGTAACTTTCCCATAGTAACTTTGCTCTTTCACCATTTATCTAAAAGTAGAATGGGGAGCAAAAAAGAGCATAGCATCAAGAATGTTTGTGACATCTCTCCCCCCAACATTAATTGTGTCGGGTAAAAATATCTTGCACCGCCGCACATTACAATGTTTTGGCATGATAAGGTAATTGTAAAGTGGGGAGCAAGAGAGAGAGAAAGTGATTAAGAAGGAATTGAATGATAACCTTCGATTGTCATTTCACTGGGCAGAGTATAAATACGGAGGTGGAGGCATAGAATGGGCATCAGAGTGAATTTTGTGTTGAATCCACAATGAGATCCATCACAATTTTTGTGCTGGCTTGCGCCACACTGGCCTTGGGCTACGTTGTGCCTGGACCCCAAGTGAAGTACGCCGACAAGGACTTCCTGTTCAAGCAGAAGGCCATCCTTGAGGTGCTGCAGCATGTGCATCAGAAAGAGGTTCACACAAAACTCTGGGACGAGGCGAAAGTCTTCAAATTTGAGGACTACTTCGATTACTTCACCAACGTGACGGCCGTGAAGGAGTTCTACTCCTTCTACAAGCACGGACTACTTCCCTTCGATGAAGTATTCTCTGTGCTTGAGGACACCCACAGGTACCAAGTTGTCTCACTGTTCAACGTGTTCTACTACGCCAAGGACTGGGATACCTTCTACAAGTCGATGGTGTGGGCTCGCTTCCACGTCAACGAAGGCATGTTCATCTATGCTCTCACTGCTGCCGTTCTCCATCGTCCAGACTTTGCTGGACTTGAGCTGCCCGCCCCATATGAGATCTACCCGTACTACTTCTTCAATAGCGATGTGATCCAACAAGCGCAGCAGTACAAGATGCAAGGATTCTACAACATGAAGAAGGTTGAGGACGTGTACACTGTGATCATCCCATCCAACTACACCGGCTACTACGTTCACACTACACCCGACCAGAAGGTGTCCTACTTCACTGAGGATGTCGGCCTGAACAGCTACTACTACTACTACCACATGGACTACCCCTTCTGGATGGGAGGCAAAGAATTCGGACTGTACAAGGACCGTCGCGGTGAGGCCTACCTGTTCGTGCATCAGCAACTCCTCGCCCGCTACTACCTTGAGCGTCTGTCCAATGACTTGGGCCACATCCCTGAGTTCAGCTGGTACGAGCCCATCTACACTGGCTACT
Organism: Phlebotomus perniciosus; assembly: GCA_918844115.2. NCBI lineage: Eukaryota > Metazoa > Arthropoda > Insecta > Diptera > Psychodidae > Phlebotomus > Phlebotomus perniciosus. The sequence goes on along the minus strand of CAKKOB020000118.1, from coordinate 22,155 downwards.
ACCCGAACCTTCGCTACTACAACGGCATGTACTTCCCATCTCGACCCAACTACTACAACTTCTACACTGAGGAGTACTATTCCGACATTGACTCCCTGTGGGTCTACGAACAGCGCATTCGCGATGCTATTGACCTCGGCTTCATCTACACTCCCGATGGCACCCATGTTGACCTCACCAAGCCTGAATCCATTGAATACCTTGGCAACTTGATCCAGTCCAATCCTGACTCCGTGAACACACGCTACTACAAGTACATCGTGCGCTTCGCTAAGGTCCTGCTCGGAAACACCTTCGACTACTTCGGCAAGTACGATGTTGTTCCCAGTGTGCTTGAGCACTACGAGACCGCCATGCGTGATCCACTCTTCTACCAGCTGTACAAGAAATTCATGAAGTTCTACTGGCAATTCAAGGACAAGCTCCCATCCTACACTCTGGAGGAACTCTACTTCCCTGGCGTCAAAATCGAGACTGTCGAGATCGACAAGCTGACGACCTACTTTGACAAATTCGATTCTGATATCACCAACGCCGTCGATGTTGAGGTATACGATGAGAAACTGCCAGAATCCAACTTGAAGAAGTTCGGCAAGGTCGCCCACTACCAGGGTGAGGACTTCGTCATCAAGGTCCGCCAGCCTCGTCTCAACCACGTGCCTTTCAACGTTAAGCTGACCGTGCAATCCGAGAAGGCCGTCAAGTCGGTCGTCCGTGTCTACCTCGGCCCCAAGGTTGATGAGTACGGCGTTATGTACGATGTCAACGAGAACCGCGAGAACTTCGTGCTCCTGGATACCTTCCTGTATGACCTCGTTGTCGGCAAGAACGTCATCGTGCGCGAATCTATCTACTTCGGCCAGTTCGTGAAGGACCGCACCACATACTTCGATCTCTACAAGTGGGTGATGACTGCCTGGAGTGGCGAGACCAAATTCCCTCTGGACATGACTGAGGCCCACAATGGCTTCCCCAGCCGTCTTCTGCTGCCTAAGGGCAAGAAGGGTGGTATGCCATACCAGTTCTACTTCATCGTGACACCCTACCATCCTCCAACTGTGCCCCAGTACACCGGCTACGACCAATACATCACCGCCGGCGTTGGCAGCGGTGCTCGCTATGTGGACTCCCTGCCATTCGGCTATCCCTTCGACAGGAAAATCAACGAGCTCGTGTGGTACACACCAAACATGTATTACCAGGATGTCTTTATTTTCCACAAGAAGGAGACCGATGTCAACACTGTCTACTAAGCAACAGAGTCGATATCAACCGATGCCACATCTTACGAGAAAAGCATAGATGAAAAATCAAAAAAAAAATGTCGCAATTAGTGAAAAAATGAATTAGAAGTGCTGGTCAATAAATTATAAATCGTGCTGGAAGCCATCCCCCATCTGGGTTGGTGATACACACAGATGAAACACAATAAAAAAAGAATTTAATTCCACTCCAACAGTTTCCATATTTGAAATCCCTGTGGATGACTTTTGAGTTTGGGCAGTTCAAAGGACGGAAATATAGAATGTTCAAAGCTTCATTAAACACATCGAAAGCTGAACAGGGAGTTTTCCAAATTAATGGGGGAAAGGACTTAAATATTTCTATAAAAAAGGCTTATAGAGAAAATTGTAGTTGATCTGTAGATTTTATGAAGATTTTCGCAGAAGATCTAGGATAAGTTTACGACACAAAAATGGCAATATTACAATCCAAATGTTTATCCGGTTCTCTGATTCTCCGTCTGTTATTGATCTGTGGAGGCCAATTGGTTGCAGATAGTGACTTCAGGTCTTCGGGGAACCTCTCCTTAAAGTCGACTCTGGGATAAGGACTAGGCCCTTCATTTTTCTAAAAAGCCCCCTATCCCCTATAAAAACAGGTTTTTTTTGATATCTCGAAAACCAGTCCTGCGATTTTTTTCATTTTTACATATGCTTTATAGATTTACTAGACGCACTTTTCTTCCATACATGCCAATGACCTTGAACCATTCCGTCTAACGGCTTTTCAAGGTCATATGTTAGAAATTCTCATTTCAATGATGTTAGGGGTTTTACTCGTCCCCAAATCCATCATGTGAGTAAAAGTTCTAAAAAAGTTTTTCAAAATTTGTTAAAGAACTGTCAAAGACTCCAGTTTCTATTGATTTTTAGCTTTCCAGAATTTCACAAACAATTTAAAAATCTACAGATGAACACGCTAAATCCACAAAGTCAAATGGAATGCAATTCCCAATGAAAAGGATAGACTGTTTGAAGGCAATTTAAAAATCTTTTATCCACTTTGATTGTATATTTTCTTTAGAAACATTTCCACTTATTTTTCGTTTGCTCTCCTTTGCAAAACTGCAAACAAAACTTCATCAGCAAATATCTCTAATTCATCAGAGTGTATTCAGAAGGTACATAAATGATTTTAAAAGCATAACGTGAACGTGACGTAAATCTCCATTCCTCATACGTTACGCACGCACGCATTTGGGGATTGAGTGAGTCGCTAATTCAAATTGATGGATTCACCATTAAACACATCCCAAACCAACCAAACCCTAAAATTACAGTTTGTCGATATTGTGATTAGGGCAACATGTTCTATCTTCCAAAAACTATTCCCCAGTAGATTCAGAAGATTGTTAATTTCCAAAATTACTTCTTAATTCAATTAAATTCTACACACTTATCCAATCACTTGTCACCATTTCCAAGAGTGTGAGCGTGCGTAAAAAACACAATTCAATTAGGAAATAATTGCCTTAATTTTCTGGTAAAATGATTTTCAATGGAAATGATACTTAAATGGAAAGTTTCTCAGAAGGAAGATTTTACATATGTCAAATCGTAAATTGAAGTTTTGAATCTTCACATTAAGATTGTTCAAAAAGTGTTTGCAGTCATTTTCATGTCATGTTTATGGTTTAAACATTTTATAACTTATGGAGAAAACTTTCCCATCAACTTTACAGTTAAGAATTACTCATGGGAAAACTATTCACTTTGCATTTGCTATACCTTTAGGAATATACCTACATAAGTATCTTAGTTACTAACGTTACCATTACATACAATTGCAAGAAGTTCTCTTGGCATGATAATATGTATCATTGCTAAGGTGAAAGTTTTCTTTTTGGTACAAAAAAAATAAGAAGAAGACAGGTAAATACGTCATGTTGTGTTTTTCATGTCTTTTTATCCTCTCCCTCCTTTGTGGCCCCTTTTTTATGATTTTCATTCCTGAAGACAGCGAGAAAGATGATTGTTCCTCCACATATCAAAGGGAGAATTGAGGAAGAAGAATTGAAATAAAAGGAAAATGTGAGTGAATTCCCTTTTCCTTACCACATTTTTTTCTTCGTTCTGCACTCTCTTCTCGCTATGACGACGATGCCATTATGTTGGAAGGCAAATTTATACACATTCGGTAAGAATGGCAGAAAAAAGGAGCGCGGCAGGATAAAAAACATTCTCTTACCTAACATTTTATTCTCTTCACATGGTAAGACCCGGTAGAGAAGTTATCTACATATTCTCAGTGTGTCTTGGTGAATGGGGAATTGATTGACTCCGTGTGTGCGAAAATACTTTGCCAGTATGAACACAGATGGAAATTGAATTCATGTTAAAATAAATAAAGTGGGAAATTTATAGAAAATCACGTTGAACTTAGCATTTTTCACACGATAGCAAAATCCATTTTGATCCTCATGAAAACATCTTTGTCTCTCTGCAAAACATCATTGCGGGATGAATCAATGTGAATCTTTTGATCATTTGTGATGAGGTTTTGTTCTCCGAACAATATCTCTTCTATCCACGAAGAGGACAAAAAATCTGGATTATTTTCAAATATTTTATCAGGACTTACTCACAGCGGAATCTTCCACTCTGATAACCTCATTTTTCTCAATGCTTCACTCGATAGATATCTTGTGGAGTCTGTGGAGTATTTCGTATGGGAGCTCGCCTGTTCGATGCGGGGAAAATCCTCAAGGAGACCATCGAGAGCACAATAGTAAATTTTCGTACTTAGAGCAGAAAATCTACTTCTTGAGGTTTCCATTTCTCAAACTTGCGCCATCGAGTATTTGCCACGCCACTGGAAACACTATTTTCCCCGTCCAAATGGAAATTTTTCTTGCTAAGGAAAATTCCATGTTTGTCGAAAAGAAATAATATATGAAAAGTCATCATGAGGTGTAATTATTGACTAGCGATTTCAATCTCTTGTATGGATTTCACATGTGAACAGAAATAGGGGAGGGGGGAGTGAATTATTTTCACAAAAATACTATTTATTTACGATGATTTGTCTAGGAGAGACACGGCAATGTGGCTGTGAAGAAAAGAGCCAGAAAGAAAATGTAATCATAAGTCTATTTCTAACATTCACACAATTTTATCTTTCGCCTCATTTTATCATCATAACTCCCCAATAAATTCACCATTCGATCTCTCGTAGAATTTTCTTCTTTTATTTCACGCTTTTCCTTCAGTTTCTCCCCTCGTCAGCAAAAAAAGGTTTATTGTGTATTGTTTATTGAAAAAGAGAAATGGTACCATATAAATTTTTCCCTTCTTCTATTTTCACAGTGTTTTGCTTAAAAGACTTAAAAATATTTGTACCAGATGCCGTCATAATGGGAACTGCTGTTACTCTTTCATGTCAGTACGACTTGGAAAAGGTGGGTATTGAGAAAAAAATGCGTGTGTTTGCAATAAATCGATTTGCTGTGTTTTTATTTGCTCTTCTTTCAACCCTCTGGCAAAACTATATCGCCTAACACATATTGCTTTGAGAACGAAATTGAAAATAATGCACCATTTTCTGTGGTAGGTATATGTAGTTTTCTCCCATGCGAGACAAAGAACTAACACAAACTTTTATTTAGCAACTATTTTTATTGCCAATTCACCATCGCGTCCCTCATTCAACACTAAAGCTTAAACCCAATTTTACTTGAGTCATTAAATAGTTTGCACTTTAATGGGGGTTTAATGCAGCGGTGTTTAAATATGTAACATTAAAATGGAAAACATCCACCCCTTTAGTATGATATTTTTAAAGTCCCAGAATATTTAGTTTCTCACAAGGGGGAGATATTAAATGGAAGTTCGCCAGCATTTTTGGAAGTGGAAGCAGAGCTTTCACAACATTTTACGAGCTTTTTTGAAAAATTTTGAAAGTGTTTGGGCCAACTTGTGAGTTTAGAAAAATCATTTAGAAATTCTTCAATTTGTGAAGCTTTTAAGAAAATTCCGAAGCTTTCATGAAAAAATTCAAACTTGAATGAATTGTAAAGTGAAGCTTTATAAAATTTCTGTAGATCTTTTCCAGAAATTTAGAATAAAAAAATCTGTGAAAATGAGTAAAGCTTTATTAATCAATTTTACGTGCTTTAGAGTTTCTCGAAGATCGATATTTCTTGATTGCAGTTTTTGAAAGCTTTTACATGTATTCCTTAAGCTTTCTTAGAAGGTGTTAGTATGGACAATAAAATTTTTAAGGTGAAAGCTCTTCAAAGCTTTCCTTAAAAAAGTTTTTAAAAGCTTTCCTTCAAGGCTCTTAAAAACTTATATTGAAACTGTTTAAAGCTTTCATTAAAGGTCTCTAAAGCTTCCCTTAAAAAGTCTATTAAGCTTCCTTTCAAAGCTTGACAAAGGTTCCATTGAAGCACTTTAAAGCTTTCAATTAAGCTTTTTAAGCTTCCATTAAAGCTTCCCTTAAAAAGTCTATTAAGCTTCCTTTCAAAGCTTGTCAAAGGTTCCATTGAAGCACTTTAAAGCTTCCATTAAATCTTTAAAAAGTCTATTAGGATTTTTCCCTAAAAAAAGTTTTTAAAAGCTTTTCTTCAGAGCCCTTAAAAACTTTTATTGAAACTTTTTAAAGCTTCCATTAAAGTTCTTTAAAGCTTTCATCAAAGCTCTCTAAAGCTTCTTTTAAAAAGTCTATTAAGCTTCCTTTCAAAGCATCAATTAAAGCACCTAAAAGCTTCAATTGAAGTTCTTCAAAACTTCCATTGAAGCAATTTAAAGCTTCCATTAAAGCTCTTCTAAACTTCCATTATAGCTCGTCCAAACTTTCTTATAACTTCTCTTTAAAATTATTAAGTCTATCTTCAAAGCTCTTTTAAGCTTTCTTTCAAAGCTTTTAGGGGAATCATCAATTGTGATGAAAACCCCTTTGAATAATAAATAAATAAAGCTTTTAAAGGTTCTTCCAAGACTTCGGAAGTGTCGGAATTATTGGGGCAATTTCATACAAAATGTGGAAGTGCTTGAAGTGGTGTACGCCTCTTTAAGTCTAATATCCCTCCCTTAGTTTCTCACATAGATAGAAGGTCTGACAAAGTCCAACGATTTTCCTCAAATAAAAATTCGTTTGATTACTGCATACCTATACTTACTTTCAATAAAATAAACACGAGCCATATTGGAATTAAAATTCACAATGAGTATTTAATCCTCCAAAGTTCGCAGCTAAAACCGCCAATATTTATTGCTATGCAATAAATTGTCAATAATTGTATTATTGTGAGCTATATATATATATATATTTCGAAAATTCTAAGCTTTTAAAGTTATTAAAGCTGGAGAATAAAAATAAAGAATATTCTCTATGAATACATATCCTGTATACGACCAAACTTAAGAGCTTTAATGATACCGCATATATCGGTTTTGCTATTCCATATAATTAGGAAAAGCTCCTATATTTCGAAACACAATAATATTCCTAGAAAATGTGCTTATGCCCGTCTTAAATGGTTTACGAGACTCAGTATTACAAAATAAGTTTATTAAAAGCGATGAATAATGTCTCATAAGCTCTGAGAGAAACTTTTCCAATAAACCTAAAATCCCCACAGAATATTTTTCTCCACAATAAAGATAATTTATCTCGCACTTTTTCCCCATGCACTTTATATGTAATTCCATGTGTGTAAATCATGGAAAAATTTCACGACAGAACTTCAATTTATTTTTCAATGAAATCTACAAACTCTCATCAATTTGCAGTATAGAGCAAGAGAAGATTGCCAGAGGATTGGAGGGGGTGCGGCAAAAAAGCACTAAAATATTGCAATGATTTTTCAATACCTTTTTCCCCCCAACAGTTGGATTGGGAGCAGAGTGCAATTATATTTTGTTGGTATACTTCTCTTTCCACAGGCGTCCCTTTATGCTGTACGTTGGTACTTCGAGAAGGAGGAATTCTACAGCTACGTCCCAAAGGAATCTCCACCGGAAAGAGTGTTTCCCGTGTCTGGAATATCTGTTGATGTAAATTCTCTCTCTGCTCTTATTTCCTCCCTCCCTTAGACTGCAATCTAAATTGATACACACATAGATATAAAATTAAATCACGAGTAATTTACCCTCCCAGGGTGCAATTGACTCTGATTTGTCTTCATGTTTGTTTGTTCTTCTCTTTTCCTGTTTATGTCTGCAGCTCAACATGTCGGATAAGCATTCCGTGACACTGCGAAGTGTTACGCGTGATTTAACAGGTCAATTTGAGTGCGAAGTCTCTGAGGATGCACCACTCTTTCACACAGCCATGAAGAGTGCAAAGATGATGGTGATTGAACTACCCAAGGAGGAGCCAATAATGCAAATTGATAAGAAAACTGTGGCGCCGAGTGGAAATTTCAAAGCAGCCTGCTCCATAGGGGTGTCTTTTCCACCTGCCAATATCACATGGTACATGAATGGAAGACGAGTAAGTTTCAAAATTACTTTTCACTCCCCTATGTTGCGGTGTCAGATGAGAAGAATTGGAAGTGAAGCAAACAGTGGTGAGAATGGGAATAGGTTCAGGAGGCAAAGTTTCAATGATGTCTTGCTATGTATGTTGAGAAACACTTTCGAACAAGCGCGTGAAGAACGCCTTTCAAAGACTTGAGATTTAAGAGAGCTTTTGAGTGAGAAGCAAATAGTGAAATTTGAAAATATTAAAGCATGTTGATAAATAAAAATAAAACAAGAATACCTACATGCAAAATCATTTAAAGTGCTAAATCTTAAGGGAAGCGCTTGAATCGCTTAGAAATAGGCGCTTTAAAACCACATTTTGTTAGTCAGGCGCTGTTGAGAAGTTTTAAGAAAGCAAGCACTTTAAAAGAGTTTTATTGAGTGTTTGAAGAATAGTTTTAAAATGATTAATCTTAATTTTTGCTTTCAAACAATCGTTTGAACAAGCGTTTAGAAAAAGTACTAAAGAAAGCGCTTTTAAAAGATCTCTTTTAAAATACTAAACAATGACCACGTTTATCCGCTACAGAAAATCCGAATTTTCTTATAAAAATGGATAAAGTTTAGATAGTCCGACTTCACTGTTCCCAAAATAACCGGTGAATGTTCTTAGCTTAAAGAAAATAGTCCTTAGCAGCCGTTAAAAGCGTTTAAACGCATTTTAAAAGTTCAAAATTATTTTAACAAATTTATAGCTGTCAAAAAGCTAATGAAACAAATTTTAAACCATTAAAAAGCATTTTTAACGCGTCTTAAACCGTTAAAAAGCGTTTTTAACGCTTGTTATACCGTTAAACAGCGTTTAAACCTACTTTAATTGCGTTAAAATGAATTTTAAGCCGCTTTAAAGCTTTAGAAGGCGTTTAATCTCGTTTAAACGAAGTTTAATCGTATTTTAAACCGTTAAAAAGTATTTTACCAAAGTTAAATTGCATTAAAATGCAATTTAAATCATTTAAAAGCGATATCAGGCGTTTAACCGCGTTTCTCAGCACGCAGTTTAATGGCGCTTTAACGCATTTTCAACCGTTGGAAAGCATTTTACAAAGATTTAATCGTGTTTCAACGCATTTTAAACCATTAAAAAGTTTTTGAACGAGTTTAATTGTATTAAAACGCACTTTAATGCCGTTTCAAAGCGTTAGTTGGCGTTAATTCGCATTTTCACGCGTTTTAAGCCGTTAAAAAGTGTTTTATCATAGTTTAATAGCGCTTTAACACATTTTCAACAGTTGGAATGCGTTTTAATGTACTTTAATTCACATTTAATACTATATTTGGATTAAATTTTTGCTACATAAACGGGCAAGACTAAAATTTGATCCTAAAACACTTGTGATCTAGACTGTTTTAGCGTATAAACGTGGTCAATGAAGATCGGATAAAGCAATATTAAAAAAAGCCCTGGAAGAATGCTTTTAAAAACAAGTGTTGCAAGAACGCTTTTAAAAATAAATGCTTTAAAGACTCTTGTGACATACAAGCGCTTTGAAAGTCTTTTTGCATAAGCGCTTATTGAAAGTAAACGTAATAAACATTCTTAAAAAAAAGACAAATGCTCAAAGAGAGCTTTTGAATTATATTGGCTTTAAAAGCGCTTAAAGAATCCTTCTCAATACAAGTGCTTTTAAATTATGAGCGTTGGTAAGATTTGATCAGAACATACTTAAGTATAATTAAAAGTCTTCAAGATCAAAATTTTGTTTGAAATACAATCTTAAATTTTACAATGAATCTATTCCCCTCTTCGCCACTGTATAATGCTAGACAGGCGAAAATCTCTTGTGACTTTCAACAAATCTGTGACAAATTTCCCTGTGCACATAAATTTGGTGTATATGAAGTCACAAAAAAAGGAATGTAGGGTGCATTAAGGTAGACATGGCTCTGGTTTGGAAGCCACAAAACCAATGTTACTTCCTGATGATTTCAGATATACAAAACTTCATCCCAACGAGTTACGTATCGTGCATATGAGAGTTCTGGAACATTTTCCACATTAGAAATTTATCCTCATAGTCAAGTGTTGCAAGCAATATTCAAATCAAATCCACAATTTCAACATGTCACGGTTATAAGTCTCCTGTGTGAAGTCTCCATCTTCAATGTGTATCACAGGAGTATTCAGGAGAAGATTGCCATAACAACTAAGTCAATGACCACCATTTCTCCAAATCTTCTGGGACTGGAAGCACCGCGACATCCACGAGATCCAGACAATTCAGCCCTCACTGGACATGATTTCAAATTAAAGCCACCAGTTTGTCTCCTTGTCCTCATTCTCTTGCTCCATCGCTATATTGCGTTATGATATAACATAAGACATTGAAGGAAAGCCGAATATTAACGTACATTTAATATATAATTTTTTGAAGATATTCTTATACCTACACTTTAGAATTGTTTTTGCTCTTGAAAAGAATACTTTATTTCAGACACATCCGGAATCATGAAAATTTTTAGAAAAAATCTCTTTTGTCGCACAATTGAGTTGACAAGGAGATGAAAAATGCGGGAATATCCATCAAATCTCAATTTGCCAATAGATTATAAATTGGGACAAATTAAATTACGGGGAGAAGAATCAAATTTAAAAAGACGAAATACAGAAAGTTATTAATGAAAAATGTGTAAAATATTTTTGTGGCTACCACATCCAGTCCAAAATTGATGAAATATGATATCTGTAAAGTGTGTTGAGATGATTTGATAAATTCTATAGTGAATGTAAATACCGCAAATGATATTCAAAATACGTATTAATAGTGTTAAATGGAAAATAAAAGAATTCTCTTAAAAAATGATAATTAGATAAAATTTGTAGGAACGAAAAAAAAAATGCTGAGAAAGATGAATGTGATACCAACAACAGTCAGAATCTCCGGACACGATGCAGTATGTTTTTTTGAGGATGAGAATCAAAAGAGAAATCTCATTTTAATCTTATGGTAAAATTAAACTCAATCAGGTGTATAATAATTTGCCGTAGAAAGCCGCAGATGGACAGTGAATGAATTTGTGTAAATTTTTTGCCTAGTCTTTAAGCGATGTGAGATTAAATATTGTTGTCATGAGATGAAAACGAAGGAATGATGAGAATATTATACTATATGAGATTATTAAAGAAATAAGTTGAAAGAATCTCCGTGAGTTTTCAATTCTGCTGTGGATTTTCAGTTTGAGATGATTTTTTAAAATTTTTCTTTAAACACAGGAAATATGATTTGAATTATTGTGGATTCGCTTTCAGCAAATTACCTCTTGATGCTACAAGAAATCACAAGGATTGCTCTCTCAAAGTTGAATGAAGTGAATACTGCTTGTCAAGGGGGAGATATTATGATTGGAAATGGTGTACATTTGAATGGAAATGCGCGAGAGCTTTAGGAAGTGGATTGGAAGTACTAAGTCAAGTAATATTGAAAGCTTCCAAGGAAGTACAGGAGCTTTGGTATCAAAGTATCAAACTTCATCAAAAACTTTTGGAAAATTCCAGGAGCTTTAATGGAAATTTCAAAACTTTGAAAAATATAAGCTTGATCAGCTGAAAGTCCCGTAAAATTCCTGTAAAACACTGCTGAAATTTACGAACATTTAAAAAATCTAGAAATTTTGGAAAGCTTTCGGTTATTTTTAGAGCTTTTGAAGCTCTCGTTAATCTTTTGAGAATTCTTGAAAGTTTTCACATATTTTCTTAAAGCCTTTTTTAAGCTACAGAAAGCAAGAAAGCATTATTCTTGTAAAGGTTTTATTTGGAGAGCTTTAAAAAGCTTCATTAGAAAGCTCTAGAAAAAAGTTTCCTCTAATTCCTTGAAAATCTCTAGAAAGCTTTTTAGAAAGCTATAGGAAGCTTCCTTAGAAAGCTCTAGAAAGTTTTTCTATACTTTAGAAACCTTTCTTAGAAAGTTTTTTGAGTTCTAGAAAGCTTACTTAGAAAGCTCTAGCAAGTTTCTTAGATACTTTAGAACCTGTCTTAGATTTTTTTTTTCATAAAGTTCTAGAAAACTTTCTTAGTAAACTCTAGAAAGCTTCCCTAAGGAAAGAAAGCCCTAGAAAGTTTTCTTAGAAAGCTTTAGAAACCTCTCTTAGAAAGTTTTTTTTTTTAGAAAGTCCTAGAAAGCTTTCTTAGAAAGCTCAAAAAACTTCGAAACTTTCTTATAAAGCTATAGAAAACTGTAGAAAGCTCTCTCAGAAAACTTTAGAAAGATTTAGAAGACTTTAGTATAGAAACCGATAGAAACTTAAAGCTTTCGAATTAGAGTTTCGGGAAGCTTGTCTACAAAATGTGGAAGTGCTAGAAGTGGTGTACACGTTTTTGACCATTATATCTCCCCCTAGCTGCTTGTTCAGAGATTTTGAACATTTTTGTCTTTTAACGATTTACTTCGGTAGACAAACACCTCCAATTTTTGCATAAGTCTAAAGACATTTTTTTTCATATTTTGCATTTATTTCGCTTTCTTCTTCTTTTCCTTTTTTTGTTGATTTTTTCGATTGCATCTTGCACACTTAATGAGAACTAGAAACTACTATCATGGGTTGTCACGTCGATTCCCCTTCCATTAGATGGAGGGAGAAAAGAGTATTTGATGGACTTGGGATGAGATTTTTAGTACACAGCATTGATCTCTGTGTCAGTCTTGTGGAAGATCAACACATCGTAGTACATCATGTTGGGTGTGTACCAGATCAGTTCGTTGATCTCGCGATCCAGCGGGTAACCGAAGGAGTAGGAGGTCCTGAAGCGAGAGCCAGAGCCAACACCACAGCTCAACACTTCGTCGTAGGTGCTGCCGAATTCAACTGTGGATGGGATGTAGGGGGCGATGTAGAAGAAGAGCTGGTATGGCATACCACCCTTCTTGCCCTTAGGCAGCATCAGTCGGTTGGGGAAGCCACAGTGAGCCTCGCTCATGTCCAATGGGAACTTGATTTCACCCTTGATGGCCAGCATTACATTCTTGTAGAGCTCAAAGTATGTGGTGCGATCCTTGATGTACCAGGAGAAGTCAGTTGAGCTGTGGATGATTTTGTTCATGCCAGCCTTCAGGTCAACAATCCAGCTCTCTAGCTCGTAGAAGTTCTCACGGTTCTCATTGATTGTGTAAATGTTGCCATAGCTGTCGTACTTGGGTCCAATGAAGATCTTTATGAACGCCTGGATTGGCTTCTCGGAAGCAATATCGAGTTTGATAGTGAAGGGCAGATGATTGAGACGGTACTGACTGGCCTTGATGATGAAGTCCTCACCCTGGTAGTGAGCGATCTTGCCGAACTTCTTCATCTCAGACATGGGCATCTTCTCGTCATATACCTCAATGTCCACAGCATTTGTGATGTCAGACTCGAACTTATCGAAATAGGTAGTCAGCTTGTCGATCTCGATATTCTCGATCTTCACACCGGGGAAGATGATCTCGTCGTAGGTGTAGGATGGGAGGTGATCCTTGAACATCCAGTAGAACTTGATGAATCTCTTGTACAACTGATAAAAGAGTGGGTCACGCATGGCTGTCTCGAACTGCTCCATGATGCCTGGGATGATCTTGTAGGTCTCGAAGTGTTCAGGTGAGGCAGAAAGGATCATCTTGGCGTAGATCTCCATGTAACCGAAGAAGCGTGGGTTCTTGCTGTCGGGATTGGACTGGAACAGATTGCCAATGTAATCAATGGACTCGGGCTTGGTGATGTCAATCTTCGTTCCATCGGGCAAGTAGAAGAATCCAAGATCAATGGCGTTCATGATGCGTTGCTCATACATCTCAATCATCTGAATGTAGTAGTAGTTGTACTCAGTGTTGATGATGTAGTAGTTGTCGCGACTTGGGAAGTACACGCCATTGTAGTAGTGAAGGTCGGGGTAGTAGCCAGTCTTGATGGGATCGTACCAACTGAACTCAGGGATGATGCCCATGTCGTTGGACAGGCGCTCGAGGTAGTAGCGGGCGAGGAGTTGCTGGTACTGGTAGAAGTAGTATTCACCGCGACGATCCTTGTAGAGTCCGAATTCCTTGCCTCCCATCCAGAAGGGGTAGTCCATGTTGAAGTAGTAGTAGTAGCTGTTTAGGCCGATATCCTCAGTGAAGTAGGAGAGTTTCTGCTCGTAGTTGGTGTGCTTGTACCAGCCAGTGTAGTTGGATGGGATCGTGATTGAGTAGATATCACCGTATTTCTTCATGCCATAGAAGCCTTGCATCTTGTACTGCTGAGCCAGTTGGATAACTTCGCTGTTGAAGAAGTAGTAGGGGTAGATCTCATAGGGAGCGGGCAGGATGATACCAGCAAAGTCTGGGCGATGGAGCACAGCAGCGGTGAGAGCATAGATGAACATTCCCTCGTTGATGTGGAAGCGAGCCCAAACCATTGACTTGTAGAAGATATCCCAGTCCTTGGCGTAGTAGAACAGGTTGAACAGGCTGATCACCTGATACCTGTGGATCTCACTGAAGATGGAGAAGATGTCATCGAACGGCAGCATTCCATGCTCGTAGTACATCAAAAACTCCTTGATGGCAGTAATATTTGTGTAGTCATTGATATGGTCTTCGATCTTGTAGAGCTTGGAGTCCTCCCACAGTTGCGTGTGAACCTCATGCTGGTGAACGTGCTGCAACACCTCGAGGATGGCCTTCTGCTTGTACAAAAAGTCTTTGTCGGCGTATTTTACATCTTTCACCATATAATAACCACTCGCGAGTGCAAAAGCACAGCACGCAAAGATCACCAACGCTATGGCTCTCATGTTGACTGACTGAAGATCACATCCAACATGTCGCCCTTTTATACTCGTGGAAAAAAATCACCCAAATATTTTATCACTCTTCCCCCTTGTTCCCATATGTTTTCACTTCGTGGCAAAATAAAATCGAACGTGTGATTGCCAACAAAAAAAGGTTATCTGGAGTTACATTGTATGTGCCTTTGGGTATTTCTATGCGAGATTATCAATAAGAATTGAGAAGAGAATTGAAGAAGAGAAAAATTAAGATTATGCCATATCACCGTCGAAGCGGTAATCAAAAGAGGGTGGTGATTATGTGGACTTGAACCTTAACCAATGAAATGCAATCGGTGACCTCCTCTCTCGTATGTTCAAATTGATGACATACACTTTTAGGGGTCAAAAAGTTAAATGTGAGTGTGGAATTTTGCATAAAATCGCCGCTTCGATTAGCAAGTGTTGTAGTTGTTGGGTTTTTGGAATAGAAGTTTTAGCTCATACATTTATTTATTAAATACGTATAATGTGTGTATAGTGTGTAATACAGAATTTACATTAAGGAGGATCGAAAGCTGATGACTTCAATGATTTTCATCCCTCAAAATAACGCAAGAGAGCTTACAGTTTATTGAGTTTATTTTAACAGTAAGAAGTTCTTTCAAAATCGGGAATCTAAGACTATTTTTTCTTAGACTTGAGAATGAATTACCTTGAAATAAATTTTTGACAAGGGGGAGATATTAGGGCTAAAAAGACGTACACCACTTCCAGCACTTCCACTTTTTGTAAAAAAGCTCTAATTCGAATGTTTTCAGGAGCTTTAATCATATCAATTTTATTTTTTATACTAAAACATTCTGAACAAAGCTTTCTAGAAGCTTTTCTAAAACTTTCGAAAACTTGAAAAAGGCTTTCTAAGAAAAGTTTCAAGAGCTTTCTAAGAAAACTGTCACAAAAAGCTTTCTACAAGATTTTCAGAAAACTTCCCGCAAGCTTTTCTGGAAGCTTTTCAAAAAGCATTCTATAATAGAAGCTTTTCAGAAAGCTTTACTCAATTTTCCTAAAAATACTTTCTAAGAAAGCGTTTTAGAAGCTTTTCAGAAAGCTTTCTAGAAGCTCCTCAGTAGAAGCTTTTCATAAAGTTTTTTATGAAGAAGTTTTTGAGAAAGCTTTTCTCATTTTTCTAAGAATGCTTTCTAGAAGCTTTCTAAGAATGCTTTCTCTGAAATCTCTAAGAAAATCAGCAAAAGCTTTCCAGAATTTTCAAAAGTTCTAAAAAAATTATCTGCATGCTTTATAAGTTTTGCAGATTTGTTTTTAAATACTCTTAAATTTCTTCAGAGCTTTACAGTAATTTTAGAAAGCTCTCAGCTAATCAAGCTGACATTCTTCAAAGTTTAGTAATTCCTTTAAAGTTCTTAGAAAGATTTTCAAGGTTCGAGAAAAGCTTGTCAAAACTCCTGATCTTTCTTGGAAGCTTTCATAATTAATTGACTTAGCTTAGCACTTCTTTTCCACTTCCAAAAGCTCTCGCGCACTTCCATTCAAATGTACACCAATTCAATCCATAACATCTCCTCCTTGATTTTTGAATAATATGTGCTTACAACAGTAATTGGCATAAGCTTCCAGATGTGGTTATTTGTGTTTTTAAATGGAGCATGACATATATAATAGATAATTTTGTTTCTCATACATAATGCTATTATTGGAAGACATTTCTGAGGAAAGGTATAATTATAAGCCACATAGTCAGTCTGATTAATTATGATTTTGCACTGCGTATGAGAGTGTGCAAAAAATTCAATTTCCCAATATATTGTGAGACTTTTCCACAATTTCCCCCCTTTTGTGGCATATTTTGCGAGCTCCAGCTGGAATTTCATCTCCGGATGGTATAGGATTAATTAATTAAGCCACCACTGCCACAGACATCGAATACGGAGTTTCCATATAACTCCTGCCGATTGAAAGTTCAAAGTGAAACGACATGGAGGAATCTGCGAGGAATGTTCATGACGGATATGTGTTTTTCTTCCACTCCGCGTCTTTTGTTAATCGTGTCAAATAGGAAGTTTTTTCACTCAATTTCACATTTGACTTTTTCTCTCTTCGCACACAAAGTCTCTCTCCATTTCCCCATTGAGGATTTAGCCTGAAAAGAAGACAGTCGGGAATTCCTCAAACACCCACCATGTCGTCTTTGTCACATAATTAATTCCTCATTTCATAATTTATGAATGGATTTATGCACAGCGATAGAAGAATAGATGAAGACTGTATTCTATATATCTCATACATAATGGATGGTAGATTCTCGCCATTTCATCTTACATTATGTTGAATTTCTCTCACTCGTAAAAAGATTTTCATTATTCTAAGAAAATTAAAGAAAAATGCCATATCGCCGCTTTTCCAATCTCATGAATTGCCAAAGAGAAGATTAGGGTGAGTGAACTTAAGCCACTATAGAATATTTCATTGCATAAATTTCTTTCTACCCAGAGCTTCGTCAGGATTTCATTTGAATAGGACGAAGCTTCGGATTAGATGTCGCAGAATTTTATGATCTTTTATGGTGGTATTTTGTAAAAACTTTCATGAGCAACTCCTAAGCCTTCCATTATTCCGACCTAAATTGTCTCCAATGGTATTAACCTAATAATCGTTGTAGTCGGATAAGGCGGCATTAGCTTGTTATGTTTATGCTAAGACTAGGAGCTACTTTGTAAGTAAGTCAATGTGATTTGACTTTTGAGTTTGGAGGATACTTTGAAAAATTTTATATGCTTTGAAGACTTGAAATAATAGATAAATTTCCAGTAAAATGTATTCATAAGTTATCGTTCCAGAGGGATAAATTTACCCCACACAAATTTTCCCTTCATAAAGTGGAGTTTACACATGAAATTGACAATTTCTGTCAATTTCTACTGTAGCAAATCCTTTTCCATTGATATTCATTAACGACTGGGATTTACATACAAATATACACCGTGAAATTGAAAATAATATATTTTTTCCTGTTCCATTGCATCTGTTTAAATATAGGGGAAAAAATGGCTTAAGGCAAAAAATTCTGATATGATGAAATCATGAGAGGGAAACTCAATAGATATCATTTCAAATGTAGGCAAATATTGATTATATTTTTTATTATTTTTTTTGAACTTACGTTTTTCCCGATAGGCTTCTCTTTGATAGTCTCGGATATTGTACTTATTCGTAATCTAATCACTAGCATGTTTGAAATGTGTAAAAAGTATCTTTTTTTGACAGTTTGCAGATTTTATAGAGCTTCTAAAAGCGACCTTTGAGCTTTTGCAAAATATTTGAGCCTTTTGAGCAATACTAAAATGAATTTCTCAAAATTTCCGAGAAGATCAATAGAATCCGAAACGAACATTAATTAAAAGAATAAAGGAAGGGTGTACGCAAGGGGGAGATATAATGGCGGGAAATGATGTACTCTTGAATGGAAGTTCGTAATCATTTTTGGAAATGGAAGAGCTTTTCGCAAAATTTATAAAAATTTCTGAAACAACTTTTGAGCTTAAAAAAATCATTTAGAAATTCTTTAACTTGTGGAGCTTTAATGAAAGGAAATTTAAACTTGAATAAATAAAGCCAAAGCTTTCGAAAAATGCTATATAGAACTTCTCTAGAAATTTAGAATAAAAAAGTCTAGAAAAGTTATTATGCTTTGATAAATTTTTTATGGTTTAGAATTTCTTGAAGATCTATATTTCTTTGATTGAGGTTTTCGAAAACTTTTACAGGTATTCTTTCTAAAAGTTTTCTTAGAAGGTGTTACTATGGACAATATAATTATTGATATGAAAGCTCTCCAAAGCTTGCATTAAAGCTTCCCTTCTAAACTCAATTAAGTTTCTCTTCAAAAACACTTCAAAGCTTCCATTAAAGCTTCACTTCAAAAGACTAATAGACTTTTTAAAGAGCTTTAATGGAAGCTTTGAAAACTTTGAAATTAAGCTTATTAAGCTTCCTTTCAAAGCTATTCAGAGCTTCTATTAAATTCCATTAGAAAGACTTTAAACAGCTTTAATGGAGCTCTTTAAAAAGTTTATTAGACTATTAAAGTGAAGCTTAATAAGCTTCTTTTCAAAGTTCTTCAAAATTAAAGTTCTTTAAAATTTCCTTTCAAAACTCTATTAAGGTTATTTTCGTTATTTTCAATAACTCTTCATAGCTTTCATTAAAGCTTCCCTTTACAAATTAACCTTCCTTTCAAAGCTCTTCAAAGCTTTCATTAAAACTCTCCAAAGCTTCCTTAAAGCTTCCATTCAAAACTCTATTAAGTTTCACTCCAAAGCTCTTTTAAGCTTTCTTTAGAAGCTTCTTTAAAGCCTCTCCCAAAACTTCGGAAGTGCCGAAATTGTTGGGGAACTTTCATACAAAATGTGGAAGTGCTCAAAGTGGTGTACGCCTCTTTGACCCTAATATCTCCCCCTTGGGTGTACGTTTTTTCGTCAATGTATTACCTAGGTAATACAATAATTTTGGTTTTGCTTTCTCTCCCAAATTCATTCATTTTTCCATTAATTCTTAAGCAACTGTAGCTACTCTTCGATTAGGAGGGCATTCATTATTGTTTCTTCGTTTGGCATTAACACGAGTTTCGCAAGAAGATTAAATTTTTTTTCCTTGAAACTTTTCTACTGAGCGGCGAAGAATTAAATAGGTTTTGCAGGAAGAAACCATTTGGAGAGTGGTGGGTGAAAATGAGAGCAAAAAATCCAGGTAAGAAGCTTTCTTTTCTTATACAACTTTGCGGAATCGTTGATTGTGATGAATTTTCTGGCTTTTTTTTCTTTCACTCTATCTCACTTTTCACTCTCAACCTCGAAATTCAAGTAGAATTTTCACAGGGAAAACTTTTTTCCAGGCCAGTTTATTAAATAGACACACGATGAGTGCTGAATTGCACCTCCTGATACCCGATGAATTAAGAGATGTTTCCACACATAGTTTTGAGTGCTTTCACTCTTACTTTCCAACGAAAACCACCCATTTTGGGTGGGCAAAAAAAATGTTAAAGTTAAATTTTTATTCGATGCACTCTGGGAGATGATAATTAAATTTTCTGCTTAAAAGTTTTGCAAGTTGAAATTAAATCGTTATACGAATTTAAAACAGTTAGAGAAAAATTTCTAATGTGGTTTTGAAATTACCTCTACCGGTCACTTTGCAACACAAAGTGTGAAAAAGTCAAATGAATAGAACTTGTGTGAAAGATGTATTAAATTTTCAGAGAATACGAAATGTAATTGCCAGAGAGTAAAGTGAGATTAAGTAGAATAATGTAGAATTAATTGCAAGGAGAAACAGATGTTATGAATAAGTGAAAAATTACTAACCAAATAGCCAGTCTTGCAAATGCAGATATTAAACATTATGAATAGTAATGGAATAATAGAGAGAAACTAGAATTTTAAATGTAATATTTCAGATTGAATTTTCTATCTGAATTTCCCCGTCAACAGGAAAATTTTTCATGTTATTTGTTTCGTCAGAATTTAGATGTTATTCATCCGTTTTAGTTGTTTTCTGTCTGGCTTTTTCCTCTTTTGCGTAGATTCAGCTGGAGCAACGAATTTTATGAAAAATCAAATTGATTTCTTTTCCCTATACTTAGCAGAAAATTTGCAGTGATTCACATTTTGTCAAATGGATAAAAATGTAATTCACCCTGAAGGTTGGAAAATTTTCTCTAACCATGACAACAATTTTCATTTTCTCCCAACACAGAATTGCTCCCTCAACATGGTGAAAGTTTTCCAACATCAAAGAGAAGGTATCCCAGTAAATAATCAATCTACTGTGAAGTTTTAATCAATTGATGCATTCGCGGGGGAATTCTAGGGAGTTTTTTTTGTTAGTAGTTTCTCAGGGGGAATTTCTTTTATATTTGTGCAACTCACCGGATCAAAAGAGATGTTTAGATGGATGGTGGTTGACAAAAGCCTTCCTTTAGAAAGTGTGTAACAGAATAAATAAATCATAGAGAAATAAAAATAAATGACTGAAAAGATACACGACTTTTAGGTTGTAAAAGACAGCGACAACGCCAACATTTCTTCAAACGTGAGAAAAGAATTCAACCAGTAATTTCTATCATTTCCTCACATTTACTCATGTCTTTTATGTTACAAAATAATAAAAAAAAATGTCTGTGTCTCTCGAGTTGCGATAAAGTTTGTATATTTTTCACCGAAAAAACATACACACATATATATTTTTACTCCTTTATTTTGGCCCATTCACTTTATCACATGGCTGGTGTATGGGAATAGTTGCTCGCGCTGCTATTTAGTGGATGGCTGTTCCTTCCCAAACCACCCATCCATTCTCATGCTAGAGACTAATTCAATTACTTGCACGTAATGGAGTTCACATGAGGTGGAAATTTGAGGGATTCGGTGTGAGCAGGAGAGATTGTAAAACATCCATGCAAGAGAGTCAACAAACAAATATCAACTCAAATGCCTGCCAGGGAAGTTGCTTCAGGAAATCCGGGCAAAGTGAAAAACCCAGTTTAATGATACTTCGCAAAATTGTCTCTTATCCACTAGATTTTATTTACATCCCTTTTCTTCGTTCTAGTTTCGAGAAGAATAAAGTAAAATTAATTTATTAGACCTTTCCGCTAATTTTTCAATCCTTTTCTGTTGCTTATTATGTTAAATAAGATACTCAAGGTATATGTATTATATATAAATATTTATAAAATATAGAAATAATATTTAAACATGTGAAAAAAATGTATTGAAAATTTCGCTTGTCTATCGATTTAAGTGATAATATTTAAAGAAAGCTGGAATTGCACAGACTCTAGCCTAGAGTAATCAACTCTAGAAGCGTATTTAATAGTATTTCCATTGGATTATTATGTGTACCTATGTTAGACCTATATTAGAAATTGTCTAATTTCATTGGGGAGATATATGGTCAGAAGTAGTGTACTTTTGAATAGAAGTGCATGTGAGCTTTAATAAGTGGAGTGGAACTGCTAACTTAAGTAATTTTGGTAACTTCTCAGGAACAGCTGGAGCTTTGCGAAGCTCTTCCAGAGTCATAGAAGTTTTTTAGAGCTTTTTGAAAAATTTTATGAGCTTTTAAGAAAATTTAAGAATTTCTGAAATAGATATGTAACGCTCTACAGAATTTTATGAGCATTTGAGAAAAAAATCTGAAAAATTACTAAAGCCTTCGGATAATTTTTAGAACTTTTGAAATACTCGCTAAGCTTTTAAAATTCTAGACAGCTTTTGCAGATTTTTTAAGCTTTAATAGAAAGCGTTAGAAAGAACAATGCGCATTTCTGGACTCGGTTTCGCCACGAATGAGACCTATATCACTGAATAGGTATTGGTATAGGTAACAACTTTTGTTCTGGGACCAACCCCGAAAAGTATGTAGGAAAATATCTAGAGCATAAAATATTATGCTTGTCTAATACTCCGCCTGCTATTGATCTGGAGGTCAAACGCTTGTAGATAGAGACTTCGGGTCTTCGGGGGACCCCCCTTAAAGTCGACTCTGGGATCAGGACCATGCTCTTCATTTTTCTAAAAGGCCCCCCTATCCCCTATAAAAACATGTTTTTTGGTATATCTCGAAAACGGCTCTAACGATTTTTTTCATTTTCACATATGTTTTGTA
>CAKKOB020000117.1:76672-91911 GCA_918844115.2 Phlebotomus perniciosus | reverse complement strand
TCTTTGATATTTTTTGTGTATAAAAGGCATTTTCTTAATGGCTTCTTTTGTGTTAATATATATTAAAGTATATTATCAATCGAAGAATAATCCGTAATCAATAAATTGTCTTTCAATTGTCTCTGACTTCATTCTGATTCGACTTAGTTTAGTTGGTTGGGTTATCGCTGGATTAAATAGAGAATTTTCGGCATTTTCCTCTGAAAACAAAATTGAAACGAGACTTTAAAATATTATTTTCAGAAAGATTAAAGACTTGAAGTTTGAAGTGTTGAAACAAACAAGGTAAGTTAGCTTAGCTTGGCTTTGGAAGCTGAAATGATAGTTAATTATTCAATTCATGCATAAATTTATTAAATACTATCTGTGGCACCTCTTACAGCAACACTCCAAAATATATCTCATCGTGATTTGATTCCCATCAGTTCAAAATTTGAGCGACAAATCGCAGTGTCCGAAACTGCCCCATTAATTAACTTAAACAGCGAGAATCACAAGATCAAACATATTGGCTAATCATTCACATCAGATTTTCTTAGGAGTGAAAATTCTAGCTCTAATTTATTGCCCTGATCCCCTTTTATCCTATTCCTGATAAGAATTCCTGAGTTTAACTCGATTTAACATCCGCTCTAGGATCGCTCTAGCTAGAGTAGATAGCTTTGCGCATATTTCAGATTCCGGAGCAAATTAATTAATGCTAAATTAGCAAAGGGGAGCTTTTGTGGAGTGTGCCTATCAGATTTCCCTCTTATCGCGACAACACGGAGTTATAGCCTCCCAAGCTGGCTGATAAAGAGCTCATATCGCTGTGACAGACGGCCAAAAATTCTTCACTACTGCATTTCAATTCCTCACCAATTGCGGACAATTTCCCGAAGAATATCCTGTAGATTTAGTGTTGAAGTGCTCTTTTATTGCTATCCTTTGTTAATTAATTATAGTACAGTGTGTGTTTGTGAAATGGTGAGTGATCTGTTTTCACACTTTCACCTGCTTGATGGTGTTTGAGAGCTGATAAGAGTGGAATCGACATTCCAAGAAATGCTCAGTGAAAATGTTCCGGAAGCACACGAAAAATGGCACTCGCTCCAATCGAGACAGTGGCGTGGCTTCCATGTCCAGCCTGCACAGTGTCCTCGACTACAATACTTCCTGGTGGGTAGAAAAAAAAATTTATTAAGTGAAAAGCATTTAAATTGCTAGTCTCAATGGTTCGTATCCAGGATTAAACCACTTAATGGCAAAAATAAACACCTCAAGTGTTATAAAAAGGTTTTCCCACTAAGAAATATACTTCAGGAGGAATGTTTTCGCTTTAAACTCACCCATAAGGCGTCTCATTTTCAATCAAACAAGTCCTCGAATGCGAATAATTTAAAATAATTTATAATAAATTGCAATCCATTCCCTACAGTCGATCCTTTTACAAAATCCACGATCTCACGGTGCGAGAGGTGAAGTACGTGAAGATGCTCCAGACTCTCGTGGAAGTGTACAGGAAACACTTTACTCTCGCACTCGATCCACATCATCACTCCCCAGTCGATCTCACACACTTCCGTCGACTCTGTGGCCAGGAGAGAAGGATTTTCTTCTTCTTCGATCGTCTTCTCACGCTCCATCGTGTTTTCTGTGATCTGCTGTGGGAGTGCGAGGACGCCATTGATGTGGGTCGTGTGTTCATCAATTGGATCCACGAGGATAATCTGGACATTTACATCAAACACTGGCTACTCAATCCACTCCGACTGGATGGAGTCCAGAGAGAATTTGATACTTTTATGGTGAGTTAATCGTCTTTGAAATCGATAGACGAAATTTCTATTAAGCAAATTTTTAAATATTTAGCATTAACGTTCTTTCGATTCAAAGAGCAAGCAATTACAGGCAAATACGAACAAACTTAGCGATCGAAGAATCGAAGGGGGGGGGGCTTTCAAGCAAAATGTGGAAGTACTGGAAGTGGTGTACGCTTCTCTGACCTTAAAATCTCCCTTTGGTTAATCCCTTCAATGTTTTTACATAAATTTAACCCCCTTTAGGGGTAAACCTCGATATTTGTTTGTTATATTCAATTCCCTAAAGTTCATTAAATCTATATGCCGATAAAATGAATCATTTGTTTATCTTCAATCCTACAAGATTAAATATTAAATTATCTTATCGATGAAATGATTTTATTGGTTTTAATGTTCAGTTCAGCCTCCTTGTCTATAAACCATGGCTTCCGGTTTTCTACTGTAATGTCTCATATCCTGGCTTTCAATTTAATCGGTTTAATCCACATTTTTGCAAGTTCACAAATCTAATCACCGACTGAATGAAATTTGTAGGATAATTTTTAACAAGGTTTGGTTTGTTGCATATTAATTGACTTTAAAGTTAAATTAATCTCTTTTTTGTTAAATCAATCAATCAATCAATTTTCAAACTTGCATTAGACCCGTTAGACCTTAAAAGAGATTTAATAAAGATTTTTTTTTAATAAAGAAAGATCATTTTTCGGGCTAATGATAATCTAAAGGAAAACTAACAAGCTTAAAAAGTAGAAAAAGCGCCAGAACTTACTGAACGACTAATCCCTGGGATTCTCTTTAATTTTCCTCGCTTTCTAGAGCAAATGCATGGAAAATGTTGAAATAATGGGATTGGACGCATACACAACCCCTGGAATTCACCTGTTCCACTACAGAAAGATCCTCTCATCTCTCTGTGAAATTTGCACATCCAACGAGGATCTTGCTGGACTAGATCTGCTTCAGCGATCCCTTGTAAGCCTCAATTTGTTCCTTGAGCGCTACAACATGTCCACAGATGCTTTGGAAATTGAAAACTCCCAAGTGGATCTCTCATTGATTGGGCAGTGTGTGTGTAGGGGGGAGTTTCAGGCTCGCGAATATGCCGAAGGACTCAAGGAGAAAGTCTCCCTTAGTCTCTTCCAGCGTGGTCTCATTGTGACCACTCCGAGAAAGAGCGGGAAAACATATCGACAAGTCTTTCACTCATTCTGCGATCTTCAGCATATTGACATCAACAGAACGGACGAAACCATCCGGTTGAAAGATTTGGAGTCAGGAAGGACGTACTATAGGATCAAGAAGAGACTCACCTTGCATAAGAAGAATAAGGGAGTGAGCATTAAACAATTTATCGAGACTGTTGCAACGCTCAAGCAGGAAGAGATCAATTCCTCAAGGATTTCCTGGAGTGACTCTCATCCAGAAGTTGAGGCGATTAATCATGCTCTGATACATAAAATGAGATTTAGAACATATTCCCTAAAACACTACGGATTATCTCCGCAATCAAGTATGTACTAATTATTGTACTAATTCACTAATTAATGTACTAAATGGATTTCCTTTTTCCAGTACCATTCCACGTGGAGGAAAATACCAAATATGTGGAGACTTTCAATATGTCCTGCATTGAGAGATTTATCCTGCAGGAGCCATCTCGAAAGCGTGAACTCTGCGAATTGTTGCGTGATAAGATGAAGCAATTCGAGAGATTCCAGGAAATCGATCGAGAGCGCCAAGAGCGCTCATCGAGTGATTTTAGTGAAGATTATAGTGACTGTGATTCTGGCTCTCACTCAAACCACGAAGATGACGAAGAGGCTTTCTACTCAGCCCATGAATCCCTCATCACGTCTCTGTGAAGAGCTGCTTAGAGTGTGTTTGTATAATTTTGTGAGCCACTGTATAAACTCTTAAAAATAAGAGAACGATTTTGGCGGGAATTTCAACGTGTTTTCTTTTGTGATTTGATTTTATTTTTAAACTTCGCTGGAAAGGAAAATACTGAAGGAAAAATTGAGGCAAAATTGAAAACGTGTTTAAACTTTTAAATAAAACCTTAAGAGCAAATAATTTAGAGAATATGACTTATTTAATTCATAACTTGTGATTGAACAGACTTTTCCAAAGGATTAGGGAACAGGTAATAGTTAACACATTAGCTGCATTCTGCCTCGAGCTGCTGGACATTGAGTAGTCGTAGTTCCCGGAAGAGTTCGCGTCAGGAATGAAATTATCGTCAATTTGATCGTAGTCAATCTGCTCCGTAGATACAATGGTGGATTCTTCAACTGAAAAATGGTAAAAAAAAATATTTTTTAGGGTTAAAATTTATCAACACTTCCTTGATCACGCGATGAATCGGCGGTTTCTAATGTTTCAAAGTCAATTTTTGCGAAACATTTGATGAGTTTACAAAAAAAATTTCATGAAGTTTTTATAAAGTGTGCAATTTTGATAAGCTTTTTCATATTTATGAGCTTGTTGATGAATTTTAGAGCTTTGTCTTTAAAGCTTTTAAAATTAGAAACTTTTTGCTCATTTGAATTCTGATCGGAACATAACGGAAACTCATCGTTTTTGCCTCCAAAATCGATCTGTGATCATTGAAGTGTTAATTTCCCGCCTTTTTACTTACTTTCACCCGCTGTGGCGAATTTCATGATCTTGCTGGCGTCGCTCCAGCCGTACCTGTTGCGAGCCGCGACCACCACCTCATACACGCTGGCCGCCGAAAGGCCGCGCAGCTCGTACGTGGTGGTGTGAATTGGTCCATCGGAGAACTCCCCGGGCACCGTGAGTTCCGTCCAATCGGTTGCCGGAAGTCGCGAATTGGGCGTCACGTTACCGGTCGGCACCTGGCGGAAGCGCAGCTTGTACTCAGCCACCGGCGACAGAGACTCCGTCTGCCAGAGGAGGTTGTGAGTCATGGGCGATGGAGCGACTTTGGATGGCCTGAAGACGGATCTCATGGGACGTCCAGTGAGCTCAATGAGGGCACTCTTGACGCCCACCTTATTCTCTGCCTTGCACTCATACATGCCCAGGTCAATGTCCTGGACATTCTTTACAATCAGCACGTGGCGAGACACAGAGTGAAGCACTTCCGGCGATCGGGAAGTCTGTAAAAAAAAATTCTAAAGTCTAAAAAATGTCCATTCTTTTGAAGAATTAGGTATTAAAGCAAAATTTTGAAAATAATTTAATTTTTTTATTAAGTAAAAAAATCAAAAACAGAAGCAATTGTGACGATTTGAGCTTCTAGAAAACTCAAAGATCTTTTCAATGAATGTTCTCGTTTGGTTTTAAGAGAAGGAATAAGGAAACTAAGAAGGATATAAAATTATGGATAAATGATGTATAAATTTTTGAAGTTTTCATGGAGCTTTCACTTATAAACTTTTTTGAAAGTTTTCAACAATTTGAATCAGCTTGTGAGCTTTTACAATTCATTTTATATATAGTTTACAAAATCTTACGGTAATAAAGATATAAATATTCAATGTTAGGAGAACTTTCAGAGATTTTAAATATTTTCTAAAGTTTTAAATTAAAGAATCGTAAACTTAAATAAAATGTGAGTTTGTGGAGCTTTCTTTCTTTTTTAAACGCTTCAAAAATCTCTAAACAAATCGATGGGCCCGAATATATGTAACTAGACTAACTATATGGATATGCCGTAAGAGTTAAGTCAATATCAAGGGGGAGATATTATGGCCAGAAGTGGTGTACATTTGATTGGAAGTGCGTGTGAGCTTTAAGAAGTGGAGTGGAAGTGCTAAAAAACCTCAAGTAATTTTGAAAGCATCCAAGGAAAGATCAGGAGCTTTGAGAAGTCCTTCCAGAGTCTTAGATTATTTTTGAAAATTTTCAGAAGCTTTTAAGGATATTTTTAAACATTAAAAATTGAAAGCTTCATTAGCTAAAAGCTTTCTTAAATTCCGTTAAAGCACTGACGCAGAAATTTACGAACATTGAAAAATCTCTGTAAAATTTGTTAAGCTTTAAAATTCTGGAGAGCTTTTGCGAATTTTGATAGAAGAGCTTTCATAAAAAGTTTTAGAAATCCTTCTTAAAAAGCTTTGCAAGAAAGTTTTCTTAGAAAGATTTATTAGAAATCTTAAGAATGTTTTATTAGAAAGCTGTTGAAAGCTTTATAAGAAAGCTTTTTATATAAATCTATAAAAAGCTTTCTTAGCTTTCTTATAAGAAGCTTTCTTAAAAAGTTTTCTTAGAAAATTCTAAAAAAGCTTTCTTAAAAAGCTTAGATAGCTTTTCCACTTTTCTTTCTGAAGCATTAAAAAGCGTTTTGAAAAACTTCTAGAAAGCTTCCGAATTGGAGTTCTTGGGAACTTTTATGCAAAATATGGAAGTGCTGGAAGTGGTGTACGTCTTTCTGATCATAATATGTCCCCCTTGGTCTAAATTTAAAACAAATTATCCAAAAGCTTAAAAAATTTCTAGATTTTCTTAATACTCGCAAATTTTTACAGAAATTTTCAAACACTTAAAAAAAAACTTGAGAGTTCTCAAAGCTTTTGGATAATTTTTTTTAGCTTTAGCCATTTTTTAGAGCTTTTACAAGTCATATATTTTTGGTTGGAAGTTTTGAGAACTTTCACACATTTTCCTAGCTTTTAAGAAGCCTTTAGGTTGGCTTTAGTTGACTATATGAGATCAAAAGTCTTTATATAACCGTTTGGCCTACATATTTATATTATAAATTCTTCACCCGAAAAAAACTAGCAAACGGACAGACGGACAAACACGCAAGGTGGGCTTGTCAGCTGTATCCTGACCATTTGACTCACCAGCACCGTATCTTGGCGTGTGATTCTTTTGCTGTCGCCTATGGGGGATGTATGATGGAACCAGTGAACCATGGCGTTTGGCTCAGCCGTAACGGTGCACTCAAGAGTGGCGCGAAATCCAATCTTGGTGTGAACGACGCTCGCCTCGGCTTTCACTTCCGGTACAACTGTAGAGAGACGATAAAATAAAATATCTCCCAATCATCCTAAGAAATATTCCACTTACATTGAACAATCAGGAGGATTCCTGCGACAGCTGGTGAACCAAAACCATTATCGGCTACGCATTCAATTGGTCCGGCATCATTTCGACTCGCCACCTCCACCAGCAACCGCCGGCGGCTCTCCACGTGGTCCGGGTCGCTGGCATTGTCGCCGGGACGTCGCCACGTGATGATGGGAAATGGCACTCCTCGTGCCTCGCAGACAATCTCAAAGAGTGCACCCACTTTCATCGCCACCTCGCCGCTGGGGTGCGAAATCACGGATGGGGGATCTACCGGAAGGAAGTTCTCAATATTTGAGCGGCAAAGCGGAAAAAGACGCAGTGCATGTCGTGCAAAAAACATATAGATGTGGGTGGACTTATCTTATTTGTTTCATCTTAACACAAAAGTAGAAACAATGCCAATTTTTTTGTATAAAAAGAGGGTGAATTGGGTATAAAGAAGAAATTACTTGGAGGATGATAATAAAGTATTTTAGATTCTTATATTCATAGCTTCTTATTATTATGGTTATTATGAAATGTATAATAGAATGTTTTAAAATTTTTGTCTATCGATCGATTTATTGCGAAAGAAACGAAATACTACGAGTCGGTTTATGTACTCTTTGATTTAAATTGTAGTTTTGTAAATAATATGTAAGAGGGCGTCTGATCTCCAATATGGCCGTTCTTGAGAGAGTTACCGGAGTTGGTGGATCAAGTAAAGAATGAATACCTTTAAACCTAATATAGAATGAGATTAAA
This sequence comes from Phlebotomus perniciosus, assembly GCA_918844115.2. Classification (NCBI taxonomy): domain Eukaryota; kingdom Metazoa; phylum Arthropoda; class Insecta; order Diptera; family Psychodidae; genus Phlebotomus; species Phlebotomus perniciosus. The sequence goes on along the minus strand of CAKKOB020000117.1, from coordinate 84,325 downwards.
CCAATCATACGCGCTTCAGACGCGCTTTAATAGTCATAAATCAACCAGATACATAAGATTATGTAAAATCTGAGCTCGTATTCCTCCACTATATCCGCCATTTTGAAAAGTCACAGAATATTGTTTCTTATAAATAACTTGATTTAGAATGATTAAAACCGACAATTACCTCCAGATAACGGAAGTTTTAGTTTAGATATTCAGTTTCCGCTTCTTTATTACAAAAAACAGACACCCATCAAAAACTTCACGAATCTTACAAAAAAAAAACTCAGACTTATGGCTGTATAAACCTACTTAGAAATAAGTATCTAAACGGAAAAGTTTATAAAAAATTAAAGTTAATTATAATTTTTGCTGGTCTGACATAACAATCCGGGCCAGGCTCAAAAAATTTTTAAAGAAAGACATCATGATTTAGATTAATAGACTATTTAAAGCAAATTCTTAAGTTAAAACTCTCAGTCTCAATCCAACTTTGGATCTCTAAAGTTTCAAAAGTGTTGTGAAATTACGGAGTAATCATGAAAGTGCCTGAATGTCTTAATAATGAATTATATGCAGAAATTGTTCGAGATGGCTTCAATTTCGAAAGTGACTTCGAAATTGTTCATTCGAAACTCGAAAGTGTTACATCGGCCGGTGATAACTACAGTGGCTCAATTTATCGTATCTTCCTGGATATCATCAAAGATCAGAGTGATGTAAGGATTCAATTTATCGTGAAGCATCTGCTTGGCACCGAATTGGGAGAATTTATCATGAAGTATATGGACTCCTTTGAGAAGGAAATTGATATGTTGAAGAACATAATGCCCAGATTGATGAAAATCACAAATGGGGTTCAATTTTCACCCAGGTAAGCCATTTAGCGCTAATCTCGTACTTGAAAAGCTTTCTGATTGTGACGTGAAATAGACAATCTGAATAAAAATTTAAAATTATAATAAAATCTAGAAATTTGTCTTAGGTTCCATTACTCTCTGTCTCTGCCTGGAGCACAGCTTATTTTTATGCAGGACCTTAATGAGCTCCCATATCGAATGTGCGAACGTCAGGAAGCTCTCGACTTTGATCATTGCTGTACTGCTCTTACGAAGTTGGGTCAAATGCATGCCTCATCGATGGTCTTGGCTCAAGATCATCCATCACTGATGGATAAGTACAGTTTTGGGTGTTTTCGTGGATCTAAAGAACACCCAGGATTAATTCAGAAATATTTGCATGGAAATATCCCAATGCTCTGTCAAGTGTCCAAGGAGTGGGAGGGATTCAAGGATATTTCAAAGAAGCTGAACAAGATGCAAGACAAGTTTTGGGAAATTTTTTATGATTTCCTTGCGAGAAAGTGTGATGGGTATCGAGTATTGAATCATGGCGATTTTTGGACCAATAATCTTTTCTTCAAGTACGAGGAAAACTCTGGGAAACCTATTGATACATTATTTGTAAGTTTATTGAAATTTTTAGGGGAAAGATGGGCAAGTTGAGATACTTACTTATACTTAGATCAGTATTTTAAAAAAAAAATCAGTTTCCTCAGTTTCTTCTAATTTTTAAAACACCTGTGTTTTCCAGATTGACTTTCAATATTCATACTACGCATCGCCAGGCAATGATCTTCATCATTTCATTAACACAAGTCCACAGAATAATATTCGCGAGGATCGCCGAGAAGACCTTCTTCTAGTTTATTATTCGTCTTTTGAGAAAAAGCTCAAGGAATTAAATTATAAAAATATTCCTTCTTTCGATCAACTACTGGAGGAAATGAGAAAATGGGAGTTGCATGGATTCATGATAGCCCTCCACGTTCTACCAACAGTCCTCATGGAGGAGCAATGTGACCAGGGAAGTGGAGGTGAAGGTCTCTCGGATCCTGATATTGCCCAAAAGATGACGGAACTCATGATCAAAGGGAAACGTTTCACCGAAGCAATTAAACCTATTTTGCGACGTTGTGATCAACTGAAACTCTTTGACGACGATTTTCTGTCTGCTAAAACTAATTAAGGAAGACTTTTAAGGCCATTTACTGAATTAATTAACGAAATGTTATGGTAATCGGGTTTTATTTGGGAGAATGGAATAAAAATTGTTAATTGCTTTAATTTCAATAAAACATATATATTTGATTTGGAAAACTGGGATTCCCTCTGGACCACCAATGGATGTAATGCAATTTATTTCTCAACTGAAACTTGGTAAAGAGTTGAGTCAAAGTGTTAACGAATGTGAAATCCATAGCGACCCTTAGCAATTCGAGAGTTACTCACATTTTTTGTTAAGGAAATCTACATGGAAAATACTACTATAGTGTGAGATGTATCCGCATAACCGCCATCTGACGGAATTTAAAGAAAGGAAAAAATGAAGGTTGGCTGCATTGCAAGAACTCGACACATTCAATCAAGATAAAAGAACATGACGTCATCATCAAGAATTTCACAAAATTTATTATTTTCTGTCATAGTTATTGAAGTTATTGTTATTGAATTAAGAGAGCTGAGACATCAGAAAACACAATCGTGTCAATTCTCGACGGATTATAAGGCAAATCATATATTTTCACGCAGGTACATACAGTCACACACAGCATATTCACGAGGCCTCATCCATCCACCATTTTGAGAGGTCACAAAATACTGTTTCTTAAATAACTCAATTCAGAAAGATTTACCTGATTATAATTTCCCTATATCATATTGGAGAAACCACCCTTTCTTTCTATAGTAAATGGCTTTAGAAATTTATCTTTTTTGTGTCATTTTAAACTTTTACACCATATGAAACACTATTCAATAGAGATGTTTAGTGGAATTGATCTGAGTGGTCTGAGTAGTGTCCCTTATAATCCTTTACTAAAAGAATATGAGAATATTCTAAAATATGTGTAACATATTCCATCTATCTAATAAGAAGCCTGGATTTATAAGAAGTTGGTGGAGCTTGAAGAGCTCGGCCACCACAAAAAACCCCCAGGGCGAGACCTCGTTATTTTATTTTCGAACTTTTATACTTCACTATTCCAAAAAACGAATTACTGACTGAAAAATTCGTGAGTCTCCTGAAAAAACTCAGACTTTTATTGAAGTGCATGGAAGAGAAAAAGTTTATATTTTATTTATCTTTCAAGATCCGTGCAGGTACAAAAAATTTGTAAACAACGACATCAAAAGACTATTTAAAGCAAATTCTTAATTTAAAACTCTCAGTCTCAATCCGATTTTGGATCTTAAAAGTTTTCAAAACTGTTGTGAATTTACAAATAAGTAATCATGAAAGTGCCTGAATGTCTTAATAATGAATTATATGCAGAAATCGTTAGAGATGGATTTAATTTCGAAAGTGACTTCGAAATTGTTCATTCTAAACTTGAAATCGTTACATCGGCCGGTGATAACTACAGTGGCTCAATTTATCGTATCTTCCTGGATATCATTAAAGGTCAGAGTGATGTAAAGATTCAATTTATCGTGAAACATCTGCTTAACAGCGACTTGGCAGAACTTGTCTTAGTTAAATATATGGACATCTTTGAGAAGGAAATTGATATGATGAAGAACATTATGCCCAGATTGACGAAAATCGCCAATGTGGCTCAATTTTCACCCAAGTAAGCCATTTAGCGCTAATCTCGTACTTGAAAAGCTTTCTAATTGTTGAATTCGAAAATTCATTGGCATCTAGCCATCCCTTTTCATCCAATGCAATTTCTCATAAGACGTGAGATGAGTCAAAGACTTTTCGAATTGGTCAGAAAACTTCATAATTGATGGGATACTGGCGTGAAATAAACAATCTAACAATTCGTCTTAGGTTCCATCAGTCTCTGTCTTTGCCTGAGGCAAAGCTTATTGTTATGCAGGACCTTAATGAGCTCCTATATCGAATGTGCGAACGTCAGGAAGCTCTCGACTTCGATCATTGTTGTATTGCTCTTAAGAAGTTGGGACAAATGCATGCCTCATCGATGGTCTTGGCTCAAGATCATCCATCACTAATGGATAAGTACAGTTTTGGGATTCTGCATGGATCTAACGAAAAACCAGGAATGATCCAGGAATATATGCATGCAAATATCCCAACGCTCTGCAAAGTGTCCAAGGAGTGGGAGGGATTTGAGGATATTTCGAAGAAGCTGAACAAAATGCAAGACAAGTTTTGGGAAATTTATTATGATAGTGTTTCGAGAAAATATGATGGGTATCGAGTATTGAATCATGGCGATTATTGGATAAATAATCTCTTCTTCAAGTACGAGGAAAGCTCTGGGAAACCTATTGACACATTATTTGTAAGTTTATTGAAATTTTTAGGGGTAAGATGGTCAGGTTAAAGTTAATGATATCCTGATTTTATTTAATTATTCTCAGATCAGTATTTTAAAAAAGGATTCCTTTTCTAATATTCAACTTTTAAATTTCAAATGGGTAATTTGCAACTTATTTTTGCAGATTGACTTTCAATATTCATACTACGCATCGCCAGCCAATGATCTTCAGTATTTCATCAACACAACTCCACAGAATAATGTTCGCGAGGATCGCCGAGAAGACCTTCTTCTAGTTTATTATTCATCTTTTGAGAAAAAGCTCAAGGAATTAAATTATAAAAATATACCTTCTTTCGATCAACTATTGGAGGAAATGAGAAAATGGGAGTTGTACGGATTCATGATAGCCGTCCACGTTCTGCCATTAGTCCTCATGGAGAAGCAATGTGATCAGGGCAGTGGAGCAGAAGGTCTTTCGGATCCTGATATTGCCCAAAAGATGACGGAACTCATGTTCAAATCGAAACGTTTCACCGAAGCAATTAAACCTATTTTGCGACGTTATGATCAACTAAAACTCTTTGACGACGATTTTCTGTCTAAAACTAATTAAGGGAGACTTTTGTTGACCATATGCTGAATTAATTAACGATAATGTTCAGGTAATCAGGTGTTTACTTGGGAGAATGGAAAAAATGTTAATTGTCTTAATAATGAGGAGAAACCTTGTTAAAAGTAGGTATAATAATAACTAAAAGTATAAAAAGTGTTTTTTTTTTTTCAACTCAGCGGAACAATTTTTTCTAATATTTATTATATTATAAAGCGTTTTTTTATTTGATGATAAATAATTTATGTTAAGAAATTAGACATCTATCTGGTGAAATTTGTCAAAAAAAATTTAGTCTAATCTTAGATTAGACTTTCTTAGGCTATATGGTACAATGATTTAGGAATATAAGTGGGGCAGTTTTACGCAGTCAATAAATCTTGTGCATAAACTAAAATATTACTTGATTTTACTTAATAATTAAGGCAAATCAATCTGATTGTGTTTAGACAATCTCATCTCTTGGCTTTTTTACTGTCTTTCCATGAACAATTCCCAAATTAGTGTCTAAAACTGCCCCACTCTTAACTTCTGAGTCACTCACACTGAACTTCTATGGCGTGTCGTTGCATTGCCAGTCCAGAATCTCCTGCAATTTGGCACATGTACTCGCCAGTGTCCTCCAGTCTCACATTAGCCACCTGGAGACTCCCATTCACGAACAGAGTCACTCGCTCTGGCGGCGTGAAGCTGGGATTCCCCGAGTCCGCGAGCAGCACTTCCTCCCGCAGCCACCGTATATATCCATAGGGGCCTGAAGTAGTGGAAATTCATCAGCAGATAATTAATTGACCGCATCACTTTTTTTTCGCTTTCCGCGTTCATTCCCCTATAAGGCGCGTTTTTTGTCGTCACGAGGGAAGTTGTAGAAAAGTTGATTGATTCGGTTTTTGTGATAATAGGGTGAGAATTCAATAATGTAGATTTATCGATTGTCTGGCCCTCTTCCATTTTACTATTTTCACCATAGCTCCTTGTTTATTCAATTATATCGAGTGTGTTTCTCGAGGAGGTCTTTTTTTTTGAGGGCAACAAACAGCAGCTTTTATTCACGCAATTTGAGGTATATATTTTGTCGATAAATTTCATGGGATTTGGTCTCAATAGCCCTAGATAGGAGGTAATGTATCCGATACATTCGACAAAATAGACTTTCGCAAGGGGGAAATAATAAGCAAATTTTAATAAATTATGTTTTGCAAAAAACGATTGATTTAAAACCGGTGTAATCGGACTTAAACTACTTTTATTTAAAAAAAATTTATGAAATTTTTTAAAAATATTTATAAAACTAGAAGACTCACAGCTAAAATAGAGTAGGATAACAATTTTTTTTAGGAAGCAAGTATCTTTATTCCACCTTTCAATTCATATAGTAATTTAGTCCAGGTCATTTCAAAACTAATACACTAATAAATACACAGTATTTATTGTGTATTTATTAATATTAATTTATTTAATATGTATTTATTAATTTTATTATTATTTATTAATAGTATATATTAATATATTTTTCCATAAATTTGGCGCCAAAGTCTTTTTTTTATTAAAATCAGCCAAAAAGTTTTCATATGGAAATGTCCCGTCTTTTATGTTGTATCTACATGTGTTGCGCACATGAAGTATACTGTTAAGTGTAATTGAAGGAAATAGTATATTTACTCTGTATTTACTTTGTAAAAACTGTGTATTAGTATTCACTTCAAAAAACACGTGCTAAAAATTTGTCTCATTTTCATATAAAAAGTGATTGCCAAGTTTAGACTTGGTGGAGTGCCCCGACACGTTGCGTTTATGAAAGAGGGAGTTACTGGGATTATAAAGTCTGTTGTTTTCTTGTCGAATGGGGTTTGATGAAATTTAAAAAAATGTAATGAGTACCCACTTGATCGGTTTGAGGCTAGTAAAACCCTTGAAAAGATATAATAGTTCTAAACTTTTGACCTTGAAAAAATGGTCTAAAAGTGTTATACAAACATTTTTGAACTGGTCCAAAAGTGGTATAAATGTGTAGGAAATTCAAAGACCTTTCAAATGAGTACCCACATGATGGGTTTGGGGCGAGTAAAAACCTTGAAAAGAGAATTTCAAATTTTTGACCTTGAAAAACCGTTAGACGGAATGTATGGAGGTCATTGGCATGTATGGACGAAAAGTGCGTCTAGTGATTCTACAAAACATATGTGAAAATGAAAAAAATCGTTAGAGCCGTTTTCTAGATATACCAAAAAAAAACATGTTTTTATAGGGGATAGGGGGGCTTTTTAGAAAAATGAAGGGCCTGGTCCTGATCCCAGGGTTGACTTTAGGGGGGTGGGGGTCCCCCGAATACCCGAAGTCTCTATCTGCAACCGTTTGGTCTCCCGGTCAATAACAGACGGAGTAACGGAGAAACACATGCGGATTGCAGTAATTGCCATTTTATTGTCGGGGAAATAATACATTGTTTTTTGCACCGACGAACTCACTCTGTATATAAAATTTAAATACATTAATATACCTATTAATACACAGAAAATACATAACAACTGCATACGCAGGTCCGGCCAGGATGGAAAAACAGAATTTTCCCAGCCAAATCCAAGACACTCAATTGAAACACGGAAAAAATTGAAATCCATTCACACTGCAAATTACACAGTCAAATAATCCACGGAAAACAACGGGGAGACAAAAAATGAAAATAAACAAAAAAAGACGCGTTGATAAGTATTTACTGGCTGACTTTTGGGGAGCTGTGATTCTTTTGTGGCGAACTCGTAATGGG